>JANFOE010003396.1:0-5000 GCA_025667525.1 Glebionis coronaria
AATTGAAAAATCTTTATTTAGGCTTTTTATTAATTTATTTGATTTTTAGGGCTTTAATTAGCATTATAAAATTAAATATTGTTTAAATAAAATGTTTGCAAAAGTTTTGATCATTTGTAAACTCTAATTGGATTTTAGGAATTTTTTCGGAATTTTTACAGTAATTTTTAACTTCGTCGCGTTTTTACGTTTTATGTTTTATCATTCGTCGTAGTTTAATCTTAATCGTAACCGTCATCATTTTCATTTTTCCTTTGCCTCATCAATATTAATCTCAAATATCATCAAGTTTAACACACACATTAATCCTACTCAAGAACGAAATCACAAAAGGGTCATAACTGTTTACCTTTTCCTAAACGTACGCGTAATACTTACCGCTTTACGCTAATTTTCCTAAACAAGTGTGAAAATACTACTACCAATACATATATACGATGGATTTACACAAGACTAATCCAAGTATTTTCTAATACAATGGATTAACATAACTAATCCAAGTATACACAAATACACTGGATCTAAACAAGACACAAATAAAACAAATGATGAACATGACTAGATCGTTAGGAGAGGATGATCTTCATCAAGCTTCATCTTTAATCACATCACAAGTGTGTGAGTGATCTTCTCTTTGGACAATGTAAAGAAGGAGATCAAGGAGATAATCATAAGTAAACATACTTAACACATTAAGCGATCATTTACAAATGATTAGGAATTAGAAAGGAGAAAGATAACAGAAAGAGTGTCCAAAAAGGGGTTGTGGAAAATGAAGATTTGATCCACTATTTATAGGAGACAAAGGCCAACGGCTCTCTTCCTACACCCTTAATTGTCCTGCGGTTCCTTATCAATATGGAGCCGCATAGGCATTTAAGGATTCGTGGTAGTAGACTCTGTTCCTTTTTGTCTTTTAGTGGGGAAGTAACATCTGAGGTAAGTTTTTACCTTCAAAGGATATTCCAATGGCATTTGGAATATGCCATATTCAAATTTACATTTTCCATTTTAATAAAACATTTTCTTGAAAAGAAAGTTTATTAAAAAATCTTTTGTCACATTTGACAAAATATAAGTTTAGGACTAATCACTTTTATGATCACTAATCATGATTAAGATATGTTAGTGCAATACTTAAATAATTATTACCTTGATGATAGTTTTTATTAGATAATTCGTCTTATGATTGTATTTGACTATAAATGTCTTTTTAATTTGTCGTGATCAAAACTAAGAAAGATTAGTTAACACTAATAATGTTTTTAGGCACTACTTTGCATTAACAATCTCCCTTTTTTTTATTATGAAAAACTATAAACTCATTTATGTAAAATCCAAAATGATTCGAATTATTAACAAGTTTATCACTATCATTTCTCCCCCTTTGTCGAAGCAAAAAGGTTAGCACAAGTCTTTGAGGAAGAGAAGAATTGAAATTTCTAGAAGCTCCACCTTGGTGTTTACTCCCCCTTTGCTTGGGGGCACCAAGTGAATGAGCTAAGGTGACATGCTACACAAAGGTAAACAGGAGCTCCCCAAAGTGATGAGATTTGTCGAGTAAAACCATTATCAGATAGTTTCTTGCAACTGCACAAATGATTCCTTCAACTCGGATGGGTGCTAATTGATATGGTGCACGTACCACAGTTGCAACACCAGGAATTAGATCAATCAGGAATTCTATTTGCCTTGGAGGCGGAAAACCTAGAAAATCTCCCATAACACTTTGGAATAGTTACAAATGACTAGAGTAATTCTACTTACTTTTCTTACGATTCCTTCTATGATACTTAAGCTAAGAATAATTCACAACCCTTTTTGATATACTTACGAGCTCTAATGCACGAAACTATTTTCAGTTTGGAATTATTTTTCCTTTCAGTGACCTCATCAGCCTTGCCTTGATTTATGTGTCCATGAGTTAATAAGCCATGTAGCCAGCTTCACAAATATTAAATGGCTTAGAAGAAGTCACATCACCGTGTATATTCTTGGTCAGCCCGTGAATATACTGCTTGACCTTGACACTTCAGGTTCCACCATTCATGTTGGCCATGAATATAGTTAAAGATACACCAACTTAATCACTAACAACTTGGCGCATTCGTGCTTCAGCATAGCTTTCATTGACTGCATGATTTTTGTGCAACGTAAATCAAATCATAATGAGTTATTCATTCAATGGTTGCGTTACACCACGAGAATTTAAAATAGAAAAGCAAAGAAAGATAATAATAGAACGATTGTAGAATTTAAAATCAAAAGATAGTCATTCCATTGTTCACAAACTAGTACAAGTTGTATTGTTAAGCATTAGAGATTGTCATCGTCTAATGCTATACAACTTAAAAGGACTAGTCCTACTAACTGATGTCACAGTTTAGTTAGGGATTTATGAAAAGATACTTCAAATGATAAACTAATCTATAAGAGTTACTAGGTAAATCACATGGCTAAGAAGGCTCCTCGGTCCCACTAGAAGGAGATTTCTATAGTGTCTTTCAGAGATGGTTGATATCCTCCTCAATTGGCGGTTTTGGAACAGCCCAAATAAAACCATCCCACTATCATAGAATTAAAGGAACAAAATCAACGAGAATGAATCGAGCAAACGAGTTATGAGTCAATAAGAGTTTAAATGCGCGGATGCTATATGCTTAAGCCCATACGTTTATAAATCATTATTTCCATGGATTGATCAAATCCATCAAAGTAAGATTTAGAAATTTGTGGTTCAATAATTTATAATTTCCTTGTTCAAATAAATGGCCATTCATTTCAACAAGACGATTATAAATCACCTCATTTAAGCATCGCCAGCACAACGTAAAAGATCAGGATCGAAACAAATGAAAAACTGATTTAGCAGAAAATGATCAGTGATATGATATGGAATCCTGGTTGGCATGTGAACACCATACCAATCAATCTCAATTCCTACAGAAAACAGGTACAATATTAAACAAACTTGTTTCTAGCGAAACAGTAGAATGTGGAAGTTTAATTAAAAATGTAGACTAAACTTACTAAATGAAATGAACAAATTGATAAATCAAGAATAAGAACCAAGGAATCATAATCCTTGTAACCAAAAGAATATTATCGAGATTATTAACCATTTTGTTGGGATCATGTATCCACAACTTAGTTAGTCTCGAGAATAGCAGGATTAACTTCAGCGTTAGCGTTAAAATGACTAGAGTGGCTTCGTGACAATCTACGTCGTATACATATCTCGTATAAGCATAAAATTATCATTTATAATTAAATAAAAGAAAACATACCTTGCAGTTCACAATTACAAATAATCGATAAAGATTACAACATATAATATAACTCTCTATATATATAAATACTCTCATTCTCGTCCATTGGCAACTCGGAGGTTTCGCTTGCAAACCGTTATAGTTAAAAGATTTTCAAAAATTCATTTTTGGAAAATCTTTTCGTTCTCTATAACTTGAGCTCTTGATACCAATCTGTAACACTCTCAAAATCGGGTCACATTAGCGGAAGGGGTCCTTGAGTGTTACTTACATGATACAATCACACAATTATAGAAAACGGCTCAAAACGAGTCGTTTTAAATAAAACATCCATTCATTCATTCAACGATAAAACTTTTCACATGGTCCTAGATAATTTAAAGTTTACAAACTATAATAAATGATAAAAGTTCTTTGAATGGATATGTTTTAGAAAAGCGGGCCAAAGTCATTTCAATTAAGGCAAGCTTCACGAAACCACCTTCCTCGAGTGCCTTCCCTATGGGCCTGAGATAAAACATGCTATAAAGTCAACAAAAATGTTGAGTGAATCTATAGAGTTTAAAAGTATAAAATCGAACACAAGTATTCAGAATAACCTTCCATGGTTAATAATTCATCGAAAGATAATTATGTTGTACGGACATAATTATCAGTGTTTGTACGGACATAATTATCAGTGTTATTACATAAGCCTCATGACATTGAACGTTAACATATATTATTTCAGCCCAACACACCTAGCCAAGTGCGTATATTTCTCTTATACATATGCATCCGATGTGCTCCAATACACATGTGCTTCACTACACATTACGATAGCTAATCGCATCGGACTGGGCGTCACCCCGATAGATCTATCCATAGTATTAGCGTTCTTTCGATTAACAATTCACGATTCAATGGGTCTTTTAAGGCTAAAGCTAACTTATGTAATAACTTTCATCTAAGCATACAATCGGGTCCCTTGTGTTCTATTTTAAAATAAATACGGTTTACCACAACTTCTGGTTGCACCCATTCATGGGTTTACAACAACTCTTGTTGTACCCTTCATTTTCAATAAATACTTTTCAAGTAAATAGGGCTTCCACAACTTCTAGTTGCACCCATTCATGAGTTCACCGCAACTTATAGTTGTACCCTTTATTTTTAATAAATAAGCATGTTATCCCCTCGCGGGTTTTATAAAACAAGTAAATAAATAAAAGCGAGGCTATAAACTCACCTTGAAGCAAAACGATAACAGTCCACGACGTGACGCCGAAAATAACTTAGAAGCAACTTAAGATAAGACGAGAAGCCGCGAGCTTTTAACGACAACCTAAAATAAAGTGATGTGTCTTAGGCTTAAAATTGATAACAGAATTAGATAATGAGTTTTATGAAGGTTCTTATATATGAAAGTATAGGTAAACATTATACACTTTTTTTATATATATAAAAATGTTATATTTCCTTAGTTTAATATTAAAGTTGACATTCCACTATATATTTTATGATTTATATATAACTTATGTATATATGAGTTAGATAGACATAATTTATAACAAATAATAATTTTTTTACAACATCATTTTACTTTTAATCCATTCTACTGTTTTTTGAAAATCATAAATTCAAGCAAAGATGTATTGCTAATGTGTTGATGTAAAAATGCATATTTAACTTCATCCATAAACATCCAGTTTCGAGTTCACGGACTGACTTTGGACCGTATTCCATTTTTTT
>JANFOE010003396.1:10000-47984 GCA_025667525.1 Glebionis coronaria
TTAACCCGACAATTATTTTCCAAACACTTAGCTTTCGATTTAGTATGAACTTGCCCAGTACAAACAGTACATCTATAGAAAGTAGTTGTCGGGTTCGTGAGAAATTTAGTATTCTAATCTACATGGGTAATTTTAATCATTTATAGTCTATAACTAAAAGACAGAAAAACTTTTTGTCGTAAACCCGACAACTATTTTTACTATTTGATTTTATGCAGGTTGTTGTTATCTTAGAGATACGAGAAAATCATAATTAGAAGTTAGGACAGAGGCACTTCGTAAAGAAGAACTAGAGGGTTAGTCTTATCTTCATATCTTTTGTCTTTTTTAGTAATGTATAACATGTTTAAAGTAGCTCGGCTTGGCACCCATGTGAGACGAAAGAACAAGTTAACAAGGCTCCTTCAATCAACTTAGTGTACCACTTGGTGGAGTGCAGGCATACGAAACAATGTCATCCACTCAAGCAACGACACTCAGAGGAGAAATGGTTTTCGTGTTACAAAACTATGACGAGGTATCAAGCTATGTAAGTGGTAAGTTTATTGCTCTTTTTGGAATGCAAACTTATTGACAAAATCGAGAGTATCATATGTTCGTACGTATGAAAGTTTTTGGACCATTTCCTGCTGCAACGAATGACAGTTTTTGTCATCCGTGAGCAGAACCATCTTAGATACCAACTTCATTGGTATTAACATATGTAGAAAACCCAAAACTGTATTTACGTATCATGTTTCTCCATTATTTGGTTTATGTGTACATGTGACAATCCGTCAATTTATGGTTGATAATTATTCTCAATATTATTTAAAAACAATTTACAATATGAACTCACATATTTTTGGGAAGAAATTTGGAATTACGTCTTGGAGTAGCATCGACTACGTCTAAACCGGAGGATTCTACGTTACGTGCTTACGTTTACGTACACCGTCTTTGGTGACAGTCCGACATTTCAGAAAATAAATTTATCTGAGAATATTATTTTGAAGTTTTAAATTTGTGTTAGTTCATAAACTCACAAATTTACGAGAAGAGATTAGGACTTACGATTTTATTTTAACGTCCTTTACGACTAAACCGGAAACCCTAGGATTACGTATTTACGTTTTCGAACTCCGTTTTTGATGAGACAATTTTTATTGGATTCGTTTTGTGACGGTGATTCATAATTTATAAAAACGTTTTTCGTAAAACGACCCGAGGGCACGCAAATCGAGGAAACTAAAATCGAGGAGTACCCGTAAATAAATGGGGATGAGACAAGTGGGACACTTGCCCCACCCCCATCAAAACCGGCCAAACTATAAGTCACTTACACCATGAGGTGTCAAAACCTCATAAACTAATGCTACACATGTCTTAGCTTACACATGAAGCTACTTCCACATCAAAAACCATTAGCTAACAACTTTCCCTCATTTCCATCCATGCAAAACAACCACTTTCTCTCACTCTCTCTCAAAAGTGTCGTCCATATCCTCACCTTAAACACCAAATTTGATCAAAATCAACCATGAAATCTCATGTTATTCATATACATGTTGATGCCCTTTTGAAGCCCTATTGATTGGTGCAAGTTATAACATCCAAGGAGGAGTATTCATGGTGTCTTGGGGCTGATTTTCCACATGGAGTTTGTGAAGATTGGTGGTCATGAAGATGGTCTTGGTGGATCATAAGTTTCTCCATCCAAAACCATGTCAAACTCATAACCTACATCAAGTTGGTGGTACAAAGATTGTCCTCCTCATCTTCTTGTTATTTTGATTATGTAAACATGTATTTTATTTCCTATTGTATATATTTATGATGATTATATGATGATAAAAATGTTATGTGGGGATTTGTTGTTGATAATCATGGATAAAAAGATGAAAAACTATAAGTAAAAATGGGTAAATCTTGTTTAAATAATAGGCTGTATAAAAACAGTAGATAACTAAAAGATTAACTGATAAAATTGCATGTTTTGATCCATTTACAGTAAGTAGATGATGTTATACACATGTGAGAGTTGGCCATGCAATGGAATCAAAATAATGAGTGAGATATGATCAAAACAAGTTGGGTGGTGTAATCTGAATAAGCAGTTTTGTAGGGACTGTTAAGGCAACTTAAACTCAAAATGGACAGTAGTTATAACTAAGTTAAATGTAGCACATAATATGAAGATCATGCCATCCAAAAATGAGCTTCTAAGTCATTATATAACTCTAGATATGGTAAAAATGGTGAACATGAAGTTAAAAATCAGATTTTTGGAAATAATGTTTATTAATATTATATAAGCACTCACATTATAATGTATAAAATATAAAAATATAAACCCACTAACTTATAAAACTTATTTATATAAATGTATAAAAGGTTAATTAAATGGGTAAATTATATAAATGGTGGTAAAATAATATTTATAAGTAATAAAAACTATAAACTTGATTTTTACGACTTTTTCGGCTATCGCCGTAAAATTAACGTTTTTCGCCAAATAAAACTTAGACGACCAAACCCGTGTAATGTAATGTTTATAAAAGTCCTATACTGATGTATAGGTAACTATAACAAGTAAAAACCAATAAAACCCGAACTATAGGACATACGGACGTTAACGGACTAAATTAACGTTATTGGACTAACAATATAACAAAAATGGACTAAAACACTTATAAACTTATTATTGGGCTTAACCCATTTGGGCACAACTTGTAAAGTTTAAGTACTGATAATATAGGTATAAAATGGATAAAACAAGTTAAAGTACTTATAATAGGCCTATTGGACCTAAAACACGTAAATAGGTAAAACGAGAAAACTAGTATAAAAGTTATCGACACATAGCACAAAAATGAGTAAATGAGAATATGTAAACTCACTTGATCATCATATATATATAATCATCATATGTATACATAATTGTTATTTTTATAAAGTCATTGGACATGAGTCTAAGACGAGTATTATTTGTCTAGGTTTCCGTGATTGAAGCACGTACCGTACGTCCGAGTTGTCGATAACCCGCTTTCCCACATCAACGTGAGTTCATAGCCTCGCACTCTTCTAAATGTTTTATAAATATTTTATAAACCCGTGAGGGAGACAAAATGTTAGTTTTTATAAAAATAGGACACCATTTGTCCCGATTGTTTGTTTATTGATTTGGACCCGAATGATTGAATGACCTGATTGTATGACTCGATTGTATGACCCGATAAATGATTAAAGGACCCGATAGATGAAAACAAATGGATTATTAAAGTTAGGTTATGTCACTAAAAGTCCCATTAGCATGAATTGTGAACTACCGGGAATTGGTAGACGCTTATTCATTTAATAGTACTATTTGGGGACGATCACCCCAGTTCGCGCCTTGACGGTTGATCCCCGTCGTGCCACATTGATTGGTAAGCGAATTTATGTATGAGAAGATTTCCATAGCGTGACCTTTGTGACGACACGCTACTTTAGATGGGAAAAATTTGGTATCGGGTTAGCTACCCGTTTTGGTTTAGTAAGGTAACAATGTCATGCGGCTTATAATAATCCAAAAACTAACAAAATACTACTAGACGCTCCGAATTACGATGTATTGCCTGACTAGCAATACAGGGTCATACTATTGATATTATGTTCGTGTTTTGGTTTTCATAACCATATTCATATAACGGTTTTTATTTTCATACAACGTCATAAGACGTGTTGTATGATGTTTTTACGACATTGGCTCGTATAATGATTTTTAAGGCAAATGCCTATATTATGATTTTCGGCAAGGATTTGTATAAAATGACTTTGGCTATTTTTATGGCCTATTACAAAGATTTGTAAAAAACGATTTTCAGTAATATTTTTATACTGATATTATATTGATGGATTTTATTAAACTCTATGAATTCACTCGGCGTTATCGCTGACCTTTTCTTTTAACATGTTTTATCTCAGGTACTTGAAGGTAATTCTCGGGAAGACGACAAGAATTCATGGCCCGCACTTAAACAATATTTTCCATTCAAATACTTTGTAAAACTTTGTATGAAATAATATGACTTGGGACCTATGTAACTTTGATATTTATGAATGGAAATTCTTTATTATTAAAACGACGCGACTTTTAAGCGTTGTCTATGATGTGAGTAATGTGCTATCCCGTAACACCAACTAGTCTTCCGCTGAACTGAGTTGTATAAATTTGGGGGTGTTACAGTTTGGCATCAGAGCTCTCGTTATAGAGAACGAAAGATTTTTAAAAAAAACCAAGGTTTTGAATAAAACATTTCAAAATCTTTTAACTATAAACATTTTTCTAAAAATGTCTAGAAATCTTTTGACTATAACGGTGCCAAAGAATTCCCGAGTTACCGACAAGGCCAGACTGAGAAGTGTTATTTTAATATATATATAACTTGGATTATATATATATGTTGTAAATTGATTACATGATTGTTTGATGATTATTTTGATATTTATACGAGGTATTTATACGACGTAGATTGTCACAAGAAACCCTAAATCCCCTAGTAAATTAATCGAAGCTATTCTCGTAGGAATTCTAGCTATCCTAGATCTAAACCAAGTTGTGGATATTTATGATCCCAACAAATGGTTGATATTCGTAGGAATGTAGATATTAGTTGATTGTGATATTGAAGAAGAATTGGAAAGATTAAATCTGATATCGATGTCATGACGATCTTTCCTTATAGAGTGGAGTTTGACAAAACGTTATCACCTAGAAAGATGTCATCTGATTCGTTGTCATCCAATTCTTAAACTGAAATCGAAAGGGTGAATGTTGCACTTGAGGCTGTCATTGGAACCATTACCCAAAAGCCTCATGCCACTAGTACCTTTCGGAGAAGTCTAGTTGAATGATCAAGTCATTTCATACTAGTGACTCATTTGATAATTATTGATAAAGGAGATATAGGATTGGAAATTAAGTGTTGATTCATACTGAGATTGTATTGCCTTTACAAGGCCGAAGAATAAGATTGAAAGTATTGGAAAATGAGGTAGGATATCGCATTAAGTATGAGTTGATTGAAATCCGAATAAAGTAAAATTTAATTTGTATGGAATATGAGATTGTTAAGAGGAAGTCGTTAAGTTCTGTGATTAAATCATAAGGTTTTAAATGATTATTGAATTCGTGTTAAGGGTTGTTCCTAGGCCATTGTCCACTAACGAGGATGCCCAGTGTCCAAGAAATAAATCGAAGAAATCTTCTTCTGAATTGGGACCGATGGATCTTCCGGGACAGGTGGGACACCTGATGACTCTTGTAGATTAGTATTCATTGTGGTATCTTTTAAAAATCCCTAACTTAACTGAGACATCAGTTGGTAGGATGAGTTCTGAGAATTGTATGACATAGTGACATGTAATGTGTTACGATACAATTTGACTTGTTTGTGATTAATGAAAAGACTACCTTTGATTGCTAAATTCTACATGTATCGATGTTATCTATCTTTTCTTGCTTCATCCTAATGTTCGCATTAGTGATGCAACCATTGAACAAGTACTCATCTTGAATCGAGTTACGTTGTAGATTATTCTTTTTGAGTGCCATCGAGATCATGAACCTCATGATTATTTGGCTAAGCTCATTTCCTATCATATTGTAGTTAGTTCTTGGTGAACAACTTTTCATCACTCTTTTGCAGATCACTCATCGTTTTTATAAAATAAAACAGTATGCCTTGAGAAAAATTGAATTTTCATCACTATAAGGATTATTCATAGTGAGATTTAAAAGTGATTGTTATTGAAATGAAGTTGTTTATAGAACACCTTGGAAACTTAATTATTTCCATAACAAAGAAAACCTTTGTAAATATATTTTTGATTCTTATTTAAGAATTAAGCATGAAAATGTTTTTACAAATATGATGATAAAATTTTGACGAACTGAGTATTGCATCGTTAATCTTGAAATTGTATATAGTTGCGCGCCTACATACAATTTGGAATGGACTATGCAAGACTGATTAGTAGTCACCATAAAACTAATGAATAAACACTACATTTTCTTTAAAGATTGTGAAAGATTAAATTTTATGAGATCTGCAAGAAGTGAAAATAAGGACATAGTGTTAGGGACACCTACATATGTGCCTGTAGCATCTATTCTTCTAAGTGAAATTTACTCATTTGTGGAAATTGTCTTATTTGACAATTGACAATTCTTTCTTGTCCAATTCTCCCGTTGTGAGATTCTTAGGAAAAGTATTGATTACCGACTGTTGATACCCGACTGGATGTATCGACGTTCTTATCATTTCTTTTGATTTGATTTCATTTGAATGACCTGGGTAACGATCCGAGGAGCTTTCGAATGCGTACTCAAATTATGAAAACATGGGATATATTCATATTCATTAAATGTTTTTGTCTGTATCTGATTTGAAATTCTCTCGCATAAATTATGCGTTGACCTTACTCTTTTAATAGTAGTTGTGTCTCCATATATCCTTGAATTTGTGAAGGATTATGAATTATCATTAGTCTTTTGAGAAGTTCACATCTTATCGACGACCAAAAAAAACTAAAAAAAAAAAAAAACTGGAAAGTTGGTAATGCCAGTAGAATGGATTGATTGATTATGACATGACGACATTGTCTTAATTGATGGGAACTCGAGTAGAATTCCCGTAAATGATAAGATGTTGATTATCAAAAGTGATCTAAATAATTCTTGAGGGACGACCATATCCTGCATTTAGACTTGAAATTATACCATGAATGGCTGTGAATTAGTCATAGATATTATAATATAGAAAGAACCTAATATGAATTTATTAAAAGATGTTTCTGTTATCTAAAATTTTAGAAGGTATTTGTTGGTAAATTACCTAGACTTTTGCCATTAAGGCAAGTTGAAATTGGTATTGATTATATTTCCGGTGCTGCACCTGTGGCTTGTGCACTGTACGTCAGCACCATCTGAATTTAAGGAATTACCGTACAACTGAGAGAGTTGTCGGAGAATGATTTTATTATACCAAGCCTGTCATCCTAAAGAGCTATGGTGTTATAATTCCTTACATTTATAGATTACTATGAACTGAGTAAATTGACAATCGAAAACGATATCCATAACTCGAAATGGAAGATTTGTTCGATCGTTTACAAGGTTTTAGCGTATGTTTTAAAGATTTGATTCACGGCATGTTTATCATCAACGTCGCGTCCGGGAAAAAGATTATGTATTCCAATCACTACATCCGGTACTTGTAATGAACGTTATGAGTTTCACGTGATGTCGTTTGGATTGACAATGCACATGCAGTATCCATAATTATGATGAATCACGTGTGTAGGCTGTAATTTGATAAATTCATGCTCGTGATCATTAAGGACTATATGTTTGTTTATCAGAATAAGAATGAGTTAATATTTATTTATAGACTGCCCTGAATTGGCCGAACAATGTAAACCTGAACCTTGAATAATTAACACGTGATTAAAGACTTAATACTTTACATGATTTGACTATGTGATTAAAAGGATAATGGAATATAAATTAACTCTTCAAAAATTAAGAGCCCTTTTAAGATTTTGGATTTTACCAAAAAGAAATGGAAATATATTTTGACAAATGTTTTGACAAAGGATTTTTAAGGGATCATTCCCTTATAACCAAAACATTTAACTAAACTCCTGTTTAGGGGTAAATGTTTTTGCATACCTTAAGACAACTTAAGAAGGATTGAGTAAAACCATTTAAACCATGACTTGAAATTTGAAACGACAATTTTTGCTTTTCAAACTAAGAAAATTTTGACCAAAATATAAACAAAGGTTTCTCGAACATTTACGAATCTTATTAAATATTTTCGATAAATCAACAAAAATTTTGTTAATTAAATTCAAATTTATTTTGAACATTTTATATAATTGGTCGAACTAGGAAATTTAAAATTTTACGTTTACGTTTCATAAAAAAAAATAAAATATCTAACCTTTAATTACTTGTAATACTTATCGACACTTAAAACGTCAGATTAAGAAAAACTGATAAAAATGATAGATGAGACGAAACTAAAACAGAGAAAATGTGAAGAAATAATTATTGAATAAATACGGACATGATAACTATTTCATCAGGAAAGTGAACGTAATTACTGATACGTTATGTATAAAATATATAGAACCAATTTGAACATATTCCTTAATAATGAAGGTGCAAAACAAATTGTTGAACAATGTAAAATAGACGATGTTTGTGAAAAGGATAATATAGATAATAAAAGTGGTTCGCGGCCAATGTGAACCATTAGAGTTGAGAAGCCGATAACGTTAAATGTTTTAAAGGCTACTTGTGGTTGCCTAAATAAGGAGATTTTGAGATATAGTTATGTTGGAATTTGTAAGTATAAGTATTCTATTTATGTCATTTATGACTAAAAGTATCTTTGTCTGAAGAAGTTGCACTTTGGCAATTATGAAGGCAGACATCGCCTCATACATTAGTAAACGTCTAGCTATTGCAAAGGTCATCATCTGAATTTGATTCGATTTGGGTCATCGTCGACAGACAGACCAAATCTGCTAATATCATTCCCGTTAGTGATAAATGCAAAAGAGTTATGTAAACATAGTGTGCCTGTATCGAACATCTTTATCAAGATCCTCGCTTCGCATCGAATTTCTAGAGATTTGCTCAGAAATCATTGAGAACGAACCTTGATGAGAGTACTATGTACTACCCCAATCGAAGGGACGAGGTAAAGTAACAATACAAAGTAATATAAGTGCTATTTTATGTTTGAATGATTGACCTTTGGTAATAGACCGTATTATCGTTTTCCGTTGGAGATATTATCATTGATAACTATCGTATTTGGATTGAGATCGAATCTTGCTAGGATCTAAATCTTAGAGCATCTGTAAGCAAGAGTTGAGATGAAGACACCCGACATACACCCACTGTGAGTTGGACATGTATTTTAGGTTTAAGGTTTCCTATGATGGTAAACCTAACCTTGCAAAATACCTGACCCGCGAGATCTGAAATGATTGTTGAAATTAGGATTTGATTACTAACTGCCGATAGTGGGCAGGAGGTTATGTGAATATGAAATGTAGATCTTGAAGTGCCAAATGGGTAGCGAAGTTATGCCAAAATTTTTAACCTTGGAAAAATGAATTCATGATCTGACAAATCATGGGATATAAGTCCCGGTTGTATGGGACCATTGAGATGATATAAAAGATTGGTTTGAAAGGCATATAAGCTGGATCTACCCTAGGACTTCAAAGACTGCGTGAATTATGTTTCGTATATCTAACTTGATGGAATATCTATCAAGTGAGAATCTGATTATTCTTAGTAGAGCTTAGATCGGCGAAAAGTTGCATTCATCAAAAACCCATGAACATCATGGATAGAGAAAGTAAGTCAACATTAAGCCTGATCTTATTCCCGTAGTTATGTATGATGAAACTCGCGTATTATAATGAATTACACTTGTGAGAAAAGACCGAATGTGGAGGAAATACCCACATGGCTTTAACTCTATAAGAAGCGAGTAGTAAGGTAAGATGATCTTTGGGGACAAAGATCCTATTTAGGGGTAAATGCTGTGACAATCCGTCAATTTATGGTTGATATTTTATTCTCAATATTATTTAAAAACAATTTACAATATGAACTCACATATTTTTGGGAAGAAATTTGGAATTACGTCTTGGAGTAGCATCGACTACGTCTAAACCGGAGGATTCTACGTTACGTGCTTACGTTTACGTACACCGTCTTTGGTGACAGTCCGACATTTCAGAAAATAAATTTATCTGAGAATATTATTTTGAAGTTTTAAATTTGTGTTAGTTCATAAACTCACAAATTTACGAGAAGAGATTAGGACTTACGATTTTATTTTAACGTCCTTTACGACTAAACCGGAAACCCTAGGATTACGTATTTACATTTTCGAACTCCGTTTTTGATGAGACAATTTTTATTGGATTCGTTTTGTGACGGTGATTCATAATTTATAAAAACGTTTTTCGTAAAACGACCCGAGGGCACGTAAATCGAGGAAACTAGAATCGAGGAGTACCCGTAAATAAATGGGGATGAGACAAGTGGGACACTTGCCCCACCCCCATCAAAACCGGCCAAACTATAAGTCACTTACACCATGAGGTGTCAAAACCTCATAAACTAATTCTACACATGTCTTAGCTTACACATGAAGCTACTTCCACATCAAAAACCATTAGCTAACAACTTTCCCTCATTTCCATCCATGCAAAACAACCACTTTCTCTCACTCTCTCTCAAAAGTGCCGTCCATATCCTCACCTTAAACACCAAATTTGATCAAAATCAACCATGAAATCTCATGTTATTCATATACATGTTGATGCCCTTTTGAAGCCCTATTGATTGGTGCAAGTTATAACATCCAAGGAGGAGTATTCATGGTGTCTTGGGGCTGATTTTCCACAAGGATTTTGTGAAGATTGGTGGTCATGAAGATGGTCTTGGTGCATCATAAGTTTCTCCATCCAAAACCATGTCAAACTCATAACCTACATCAAGTTGGTGGTATAAAGATTGTCCTCCTCATCTTCTTGTTATTTTGATTATGTAAACATGTATTTTATTTCCTATTGTATATATTTATGATGATTATATGATGATAAAAATGTTATGTGGGGATTTGTTGTTGATAATCATGGATAAAAAGATGAAAAACTATAAGTAAAAATGGGTAAATCTTGTTTAAATAATAGGCTGTATAAAAACAGTAGATAACTAAAAGATGAACTGATAAAATTGCATGGTTTGATCCATTTACAGTAAGTAGATTATGTTATACACATGTGAGAGTTGACCATGCAATAGAATCAAAATAATGAGTGAGATATGATCAAAACAAGTTGGGTGGTGTAATCTGAATAAGCAGTTTTGTAGGGACTGTTAAGGCAACTTAAACTCAAAATGGGCAGTAGCTATAACTAAGTTAAATGTAGCACATAATATGAAGATCATGCCATCCAAAAATGAGCTTCTAAGTCATTATAGAACTCTAGATATGGTAAAAATGGTGAACATGAAGTTAAAAATCAGATTTTTGGAAATAATGTTTATTAATATTATATAAGCACTCACATTATAATGTATAAAATGTAAAAATATAAACCCACTAACTTATAAAACTTATTTATATAAATGTATAAAAGGTTAATTAAATGGGTAAATTATAAAATGGTGGTAAAATAATATTTATAAGTAATAAAAACTATAAACTTGATTTTTACGACTTTTTCGGCTATCGCCGTAAAATTAACGTTTTTCGCCAAATAAAACTTAGACGACCAAACCCGTCTAATGTAAAGTTTATAAAAGTCCTATACTGATGTATAGGTAACTATAACAAGTAAAAACCGATAAAACCCGAACTATAGGACATACGGACGTTAACGGACTAAATTAACGTTATTGGACTAACAATATAACAAAAATGGACTAAAGCACTTATAAACTTATTATTTGGCTTAACCCATTTGGGCACAACTTGTAAAGTTTAAAAACTGATAATATAGGTATAAAAGGGATAAAACAAGTTAAAGTACTTATAATAGGCCTATTGGACCTAAAACACGTAAATAGGTAAAACGAGAAAACTAGTATAAAAGTTATCGACACATAGCACAAAAATGAGTAAATGAGAATATGTAAACCCACTTGATCATCATATATATATAATCATCATATGTATACATAATTTTTATTTTTATAAAGTCATTGGACATGAGTCTAAGACGAGTATTATTTGTCTAGGTTTCTGTGATTAAAGCACGTACCGTACGTCCGAGTTGCCGATAACCCGCTTTCCCACATCAACGTGAGTTCATAGCCTCGCACTCTTTTAAATGTTTTATAAATATTTTATAAACCTGTGAGGGAGATAACATGTTAGTTTTTATAAAAATAGGACACCATTTGTCCCGATTGTTTGTTTATTGATTTGGACCCGAATGATTGAATGACCTGATTGTATGACCCGATTGTATGACCCGATAAATGATTAAAGGACCCGATAGATGAAAACAAATGGATTATTAAAGTTAGGTTATGTCACTAAAAGTCCCATTAGCATGAATTGTGAACTACCGGGAATTGGTAGACGCTTATGCATTTAATAGTACTATTTGGGAACGATCACCCCAGTTCGCGCCTTGACGGTTGATCCCCGTCGTGCCACATTGATTGGTAAGCGAATTTATGTATGAGAAGATTTCCATAGCATGACCTTTGTGATGACACGCTACTTTAGATGTGCAAAATTTGGTATCGGGTTAGCTACCCGTTTTGGTTTAGTAAGGTAACAATGTCATGCGGCTTATAATAATCCAAAAACTAACAAAATACTACTAGACGCTCCAAATTACGATGTATTGCCTGACTAGCAATACAGGGTCATACTATTGATATTATGTTCGTGTTTTGGTTTTCATAACCATATTCATATAACGGTTTTTATTTTCATACAACGTCATAAGACGTGTTGTATGATGTTTTTACGACATTGGCTCGTATAATGATTTTTAAGGCAAATGCCTATATTATGATTTTCGGCAAGGATTTGTATAAAATGACTTTGGCTATTTTTATGGCCTATTACAAAGATTTGTAAAAAACGATTTTCAGTAATAATTTTATACTGATATTATATTGATGGATTTTATTAAACTCTATGAATTCACTCGGCGTTATCGCTGACGTTTTCTTTTAACATGTTTTATCTCAGGTACTTGAAGGTAATTCTCGGGAAGACGACAAGAATTCATGGCCCGCACTTAAACAATATTTTCCATTCAAATACTTTGTAAAACTTTGTATGAAATAATATGACTTGGGACCTATGTAACTTTGATATTTATGAATGGAAATTTTTATTATTAAAACGACGCGACTTTTAAGCGTTGTCTATGATGTGAGTAATGTGCTATCCCGTAACACCAACTAGTCTTCCGCTGAACTGAGTTGTATAAATTTGGGGGTGTTACAGTACATGTACAAAAGAACACAAAGGTTTTAAACATGCAACTATCACGTTGATAAATATTTGGTAATCCGCACTTTTAATAATGTTCAGATCAGAAATTACCATGTCCTCGGTCAAGTGGTTTGAAAATATATTACATGATAATGAGTCTTCGGAATCAAATAATCAGAGGTCTGGCTGCATCTCTAAAAGCAAATACGAGTATCGTATAGAAAATCAGGGTAGTCGTGTTTCATTTATGACAACAAGATCGAGAAGCTTTCACTTTCACCAATTAAATGTCCTTTTGGTTGCGTTACTCAAGCTGTTATTACTGATTAAATTATGATACGCATTTTTGAATCAATGTAACAACTTGCAGATTTGATTTAAGATTTTGTGAATCAAAGTTACACATTTAGTTCGCACTTGGAAAAAATGATACTATATTAGTTGTTTTATCAAACAATGAGCTGCACTAAGAATCAGCAAATGACACTTGATTTTTGATAAGATTTTAGGTTTAAAGTTACAACTATTTACAAAATTAACAATAGAAAAGACTGCCAAAATATTGGAGATTGGGATAGGGATGGATCCTAATCTCAAATATTATGGTGGCTTTTGGTGTAAGTGTAGTAGGTGTAGATCCGAATAGAAACATGGAGAAGTATGCTCGAAATGTAGAAGAAGGTTCTGCTTTGCATTAGACAAATTTCAAGTTTATTCAAGTTGTAGGTTATCTTCATGATCTTACTTTTATCCCTAAAAGATTAAAAAGCTATCGTCTTTTTATATACATCACATCATGGCAGCAACAAAGGCGGACATGTTATGGACACGGGCATTGGCAACAGATGCAACCACAGTGTTGACTAATCAAGACATAGCAAGGTAGATCATACGGTAGAAGGAACTAAACATCGCAGGCCGGATCCAAATTTCAAATAAACTGAAAAACAATATGTGGAACATTTTCTTACTTCCAATCCAGATTAAGTGAAACCAAGATGCATAAATTCATCAGATGTTCCATTGTTTTGATTTCATCATCACACGTTTATCATAATGAATAATAAATATCAATATTTCTCATATCTAAGTTAAACTTAGCTGCTATTCATTTCTGACTTCTAAGCAGCTTTTGTCGTCTCTACAACTGTGCTAAACTAGAATGAAATCATAAATAATTTTATATTAATTGTTTGTTATGGTCCCTGTAGAGGTTTAGGAAGGGAATTAATCATTTTTAATACAGATTTCCCAAGTAGGATCATAGTCAAGGTAGTAGATTCAAACGTTGTTTCTTATATACCAAATTTACTACAATATAAGGATTAATTTATTAAGATATGTAATATGCAATTGTGTGCCTACAAAGATATAAGAATCATAATAATAAAGTCTCAGTAATATAATAAAGTGATTTTATAATTATTAATTTTTATAATAACAACAATTATAAAGAAAAGGGTGTTTTAGTCATTTCGCATCATCAACCGAGGGTATTTTAGTGTTTTCAGATTCTTTTAAATGGTCAAACTAACGTTCGACCAAAGTGGGACTAAAAGTGTTACGGGTCGACCAAAATAGGACTAAACCCGTTACTTTTAAACGTTTGTACCAAAACTGTTATACCCGGTAAATCATGAGAACAAAAAATTGTAGTTAACTCTAAATTCTACTAAAAAGGTAAAAAAAAAGTCTTTTCTTTAATAATTTTTTTTAATAGTTGACCTGAATTCGGGTTAACCTGGCCCCGACTAGACCTGACCCGACCCAAATAGACCCGAACCTGAGCAATCCAAGTTCAAATCAGGTCGGTTCGGATAACTTAATTTTAGCCTTGATCCGATTTCAACCCGACCTAATTAACCCGAACCTGACCAACCGACTCGATTATCAACCCTCTAATTGAGGCTATTTAAAGTCTTAGTGACATTTTTAAAATCACGTCTTTGGTCATTAACTCATTATAAATAGTGATTGTCTTTCGTCATTATTTGTCTTACTTTATGAGAAACACACAAGGCCTATTAGATTGACCTTACGAGGCATATTCATTATACTTTTTATCATGTATTAGTATTATAAGACACATTATACTATTTTAATTCTATAAATTATATCTACTTACATATATGTTATTCTTAGAAAGAAAACTTTTTTTTAAAAGCATTATAATTTACAACAATGTTTAAAAAATGAAACGTTTTAATTTTTTATTGCTTGATGTCCAAATCTTTTGATGTTTGTCGTGTACGGTTACTTTAAAAACCTCAAAATATATTTAGTTATTATATAATACATGAAAAGTAATTTGACAACATTACTACTATGCTTAAGACAATTTTCGTAGGATAATCAATTTGTTAACAATAATACTTAGCAAAAAATGTAAACGACAATTACAAGTCATGCTCGCCCATCGAACGACCTTAGTCGCTAGCCTTTACAATCAAATAAAATAAACTGAAATATTAAAATGGACTAGACAATATAAAATTTAAATAATTAATCTACAAACTCAAACTATATATACTATAAAATGAAATATCTTTACAAATACCTCCAACTATCATAAAAAAATCTTAAAGCTAAATGGATAAACACTGCACCTCCAATCCCACTCCCACCATCGCACCTACTATCGCCAACACACCACCATCACATCAATGATCGCCACCCCTACCATCGCACCTACGATCGCCACCACACCACCAGTTCCACCATCGCACCACCACACCATCGTTTTTTTAGCATTAAGAAGAAGATACAGAATCAGAAGATTGTCGATAACAACACACTAGCGAAACCGTGTCGAGAAAAAGATATAGAATCAGACGATTGTAAGTTTTATATTTCTATTTTTTTGTTTTTTTAATTTTTATTTGTCGATTTTTATTATTTATTTTGTGATGTTTGAATAGATAATGTGATCGTTTTATACAGTAGTTATTTATTTTATTTATAAATTTTTTATTTATGTGAATACGTGAAACAAATTAGGTTGTATTAATCAAGTTTAAGCATTCAAAGTAGTTGATGACGTGAGTTAAGCAGTAGCACGGACGTAGTTCCGAGTGGGCATATTAAAGGAGTCGATACACCAAAAACGCATCAGTTTTTGGATGCATCATATCATATGTGACGTTTTTTTTTGTGAATACATTAGTTTCGTGCATGAATATTGTTAGACGTAAGACACACACCTTCGATTTCCACTGACACCGTCATTTTCAAACAAAAAACACAATATTTCACTATATAATACATAAAACCGATTAAAAACACACTGAAAGTTATAAATCACATCTAGAGGTGGCAAAACGCGCGGGCGGCGGGCTAAACGGGCGACGGGCCAAACGGGCGGCGGGCCAAATGAGCGCGGGCTAAACGGGCAAGGGCAAAACGGGCGGGCGAAACGGGCGGGCTAAACGGGCGCAAGCTAAAATGAGAAAAATGATATATAAATATGTAGAATTAAAAAATAAAAATGTTTGTTTAAAAGCCGGGGATAAAAACTAAATATAAAATATCCGCCGAGTAGCCTAATTAGTGTATTACATGTACGCCCATTAAGCCCATAAGTTTCTTACATATACGTCCGTTTAGCCCATTAATAATAAAGAATGGGCAAAAAGTGCCCCATCCTTTTTAAAATGGGCAAAAAGTGCCCATATTTATCAAAATGGGCAAGATTTGCCACCTCTAATCACATCAAAAGTACTAGTTATTTAGTGTAAATCGTTGATCAAATCATACAGTTTTTTGTTCTAAATCAACAATTATTATGTAAAATCACGGCTCAAATAAGCAGTTACGAATCACATCTCAAATCGCAGCTTAAGGTATTCAGGCTATATGTAAATTTTACTATTGTTTCTTTCTTATGATTATAAATTTGTGTAAAAATAAATACCTGGGAAGCACTTATTACTTAAAATATGTTTGAATTATTTGACATTTTATGGTGTCAATGAGAAATATATTTAATAATAGTAATTGTTTTTGAATTATTTGACGTTTTAGGACATTAGTGTGTTAACAAATCTGTATTATTGTTGAACATATGACACATTAAGGCATCAATGATTAGTGCTTCGTTAAATATATTTTAGTGCACTAGTATGTACGGGATACCATTTAAGGTAATTTAGTGCATCCGTTTGAGTCAATTTAATGCATCAGTTCGAGGTAATGGTGGGAGTTGAACATACTGGTATACGCCAATATCTCGGAGTGGTATTGTAAATTATGAGTTACGAATCAGTACATCCGGTATATGTTTAAATGTTAATTTTAGGCATTATTTAGCATTTTGTAGTATTTTCTATAGGTATGTTTAACTTATATAGTGTTGCATCAATGTAATTTCACGTGGTTCTGACTTTTAGCTAAAAAAGACTTCACCCAAATGTAATGGACGAGTTTAGTGTTCCTGGGTTTGTTGCATATATTTGTTATTTTTTGTTGCATTTGTTTTAACAAAATTTGTTGCATCTCTTTATTAATATTTTGTTGCATCTGTTTTAGTAAATTGTTGCATATGTCTATTATGGTTTGGTAAATGTTGTCGCATATGTTTTACCAAAGATTGTTGCATATATTTGTTAATTTATTGTTGTCTCTGTTTTGGCAAAATTTGTTGCGTATGATTATTAATTTTTGTTGCATTTGTGTCTGCAAATTTGTTGCATCTGTGTCTGCCAATTTGTTGCATCTGTTTTTTGGCAAATTCGTTGCATCTGTTTTGAAAAAATTTGTTGCATCTCTTTATTATTTTTTTGTTCCATCTTTTTATTATTTTTTTGTTGCATCTGTTTTGCCAAAATTTGTTGCATCTCTTTATTAATTTTTTGTTGCATCTGTTTTGCCAAAACTTGTTGCATCTCTTTATTAATTTTTTGTTGTATCTGTTTTGTCAAAATTTGTTGCATCTCTTTATTAATTTTTTGTTGCATATGTTTTGACAATTTTTGTGGTTCATAAAGGCCTAACTGTTTACACTTTAGCTTTACAATTCCATTAAAAACTGCAGTTCATACGGGGTTAATAGATAAAATAGGACAATTGATTGATCAGCTATAAGATTAGGTGGCAAGTAAAATTTGTATGCACTCCCTGAATTTCTTCTTAAACCAAACTTGTTAAGCATGTGTCTATCTTGGATTCAACATGTATAATCTTTTTTTGACTTTTCGATACTTGAGGGGTGTTTGGATTTATGTTTTGAACTATAGGAACTTTGAAGTAATCTATTAAATATGAACACTTCTCAAGCAAATTTTGTAGTAGTATTGGAGAAGTTTCTTTAACGACTAGATGAACTCAACAGTCAAAGTTATGATCGTTGGCCGTGATTCTTTCCTTTTTTCTATTTTAAATGATAATAGGTAGTGTAGGTGGGATATGCGTGATCATCATGGTATAGTTCAGAATCTTGCTAATTCAAATGTGCATGTTTCAAACTAGCACGTGACTAAGTAAAGTTTCTCAATTGAAGGTCCTATTTAAGGACTGATAACTATTCTGGTCCTAATATGGCTTCGTTTAAAGAGCAACACAACTAGCACCAGATCTTTTCCTTTACATGTAATAGCACAAACAACTCGCACGTTTCTCTTATATAATCTACAAAGTTTTTTTTTATAAAACAATATCACAATGGTATGAGTTTGATAATATGCATAATTGATTCTACTTTCTTTATTTATATAATCTACAAAGTTTCTTTTCTATTAATCCTTTATGCGAGACTAATTTATTCACTTTATTATCCACAGGAACTGGTATTTGATAACGAGAATGTAAACATTATGAGATATAAAGTTGAAGCTAATAGTTAAAGCTGAAAAAGATAAGACAATCAAGTTATGTTGCTTGCATGATCTTATTAACTTTTTTTGGTTTATGCTGGCAGTCGTTATATGGTTGAGCTTCTTAAAAAGGTAGACAAGTTTCAAGAATATAGGCATGGTACACCCTCAGCTGGTTATACTGACTTAACTCCAACAAGATAGATGATGTAGCTCGAAACTGCAGATACATTTACTCTACCCACAACTACTCTCCCTCACAATACTTTGGCTTGAAGTTGGGTGCTCAAACAAGGCTTACAGTGAATTATTTTGACTTACCACAAATCTCCCAAAGAGAGGTATGTTTTTTTTGCAATATATCAAATGATAAGTACTACTATTACAGTTTATACGCTAATGGTTTGACTTATCACAAATCTCCCAAAAACATCCTGCATTTTTTTTGCAATATATCAAATGATAAGTACTACTATTACAGTTTATAAGCTAATGGTTTAACCCGAATTTTGACTTCATTTATACATAATTGAGTGTGCTCACATCTGGTCCGTATGGTCTCATATCATTTTCCTTTGTACCATTCCTGTTACAACACGGTTCCATAAATCAATTCTTCTCCAAAAAGTCTTTTATTTATGCTGCTACATTTCTGGTTCCATGTATCAAGCTTATCCTTCTCCGAAAAGTATTTTATTTATGCTGCGACAATTCAGGTATATAACGTTTCAGTTATATCTAATAACTCTGGAATATCTTATCTAAATATTTCTTACATTTGATTGTGTTTTATCTTGTTATCATTCATTTTGCAGCTACTATTGTAACCCTAGAAAAGATCTCTAATACCATGGCATCCTTGCTGGTTCCTTGTAACGTTCAAACTTGATACAACTCTCTAGCATCAATAATGCTCCATCAACAACTTCTGAATTAGATGAAACATTGGAAGAAGGCTATGAGATCAGACCAGCGCAAGCATGTAACCCTGAATTAGTAATCCCTTAGTAAAGGTGCACCCAAAAAAATGTTGAAAACTGGATGTGTAAAGGGTACTACCCATAATGATTTTTGCAGGTCGTATGGGTGTTTGGATTTGGGTTATTTTAAGTTACAATAGATTTGTTCTACTAGATTATGTCTGAATCGAATACATTTGACTTCCCAATTTTTGTTATATCAATACATGCTGAAAATTATGAGATGCTTACTTTCCAGTAACCGCGTGTAATTCTAATTTGAATAGTCAGGGTTGTCTTTATTTATTTCTTAAATATCCTTGTAGACTACAGTGAATAAAAAAGAGTTCTTAATATTTGAAAACCAAACAAGACTATAAGCTCCCTAAAAGCAATATCAAGTTGTGAGTTATAAGAATCCACATGCTTTGAATACCAGATGCATCAGATCAAAACCATGCTTAATCGAAGACCATCGAACAACTTATATCAACTTTCATTAAGCACTATCAGAATAAAATAAAGATTGATTAAATCGCTGAGAATTTCTACATTCAAAGGTTGATTAAACTAATGAACTAAGTAATGTTACCAATAAAAACTTCTATACCATAACACTAATAGGAAAACTACATTGTAATAAAGCTGAGCCACCATTGAGTCCATATACCATAAGGAAAACTGCACTGTGATATAGCTCGAATAAATGCTACAGTACAAACTTCTTCAATATAACACTGACTAGTTTTTCATAATAGCTTCATCTATACTACCCGTCAAATACTTTACCATAAACGTAGGTTTTTGCCAATGCGACAAGTAAAAAAAACATTTCGCAACCATTTTCAGAAAAGAAGCGTATTGCTCTAAACTCATATCTGCATTTGGCTTTGCCAATAAAAATTCACTACCAAATACGATGTAAAGGCTGCTGATCCTTTATCAAACATCATTGTAACTCAGTAGTATCTTGAAGCTGGTCTCCTTCATTCCAACATCAGTCTTATCAGGCAGTGAACATTCATCTTTAGTCTTCTTTCATCAACATCCTGTCATTACAAATACATAAATTGGCATTCACATAAATTGTATACGAAGACGAAAAAGTTCCATTTAACAGTAATGTAACGCAGAAAACCAGTTAAGTATGCAAAAATCCTAAAAGTTTTTTGGAACAAACTTATTTAATTGCATCTCTTTAAGATGCTTTATTGCATCCATTTGAGGTGTTATGATTATCGACATCCTTTGGAACAAACTTATTTAATTGCATCTCTTTGAGGTACTTTCATTTTCTAGCCAAGAGGCCAACATGAATATTTATGCAGCAGTCGATAGCCACTATCATCGCCCGTGTTATTGATATATAATAAATTAAGTAAACAAGTATTATGATTGGTATACCTTGTAGCCTGATGTTGTGCCACCAGGAGTAGTTATCCATGCTTTATGGCCACGCGATGATTTTGTAGTAAAAATTTTCGGAAAAAATTCTCCATGTTTCTTTATACTTTTGGAACATGAATTACATGCCCTCACGTTTTCAGTCTTGCTGCCATGATTAAAGTTGATTATCCTAACTGGAGCCCTTCAGCTATCCGATAAGCAATAATGACAGCAGGTTAGAACAACACCCTCAAAACTGCTTACATGTTACGTGAACCCTTTATTGATGAGAATTTGAATTAGAATAAGTCAAACAAACAACAGGAAGATGCCAATAACTACAAATTTAAGAGCAATAGCTACACCATACGATTATGATGCAGGGGAAGTAGCTTCTTGTCCACTCCAACCAGGCCTTGATTACAAAACTAAAATAAAACATTATCTACTATGTATGTACTGCAGGCTATAGTGTATCTACAATCAATTGCATATCATCTACAGTCCATCCTGATTTCACATGCCCAAAAAAACCGCGATGATAACTCGATTTCTAATTTGAAGATTGACTACACATAAAACAGCTTACACCAATGTGTTACATTTTAAAGTTGTGGCTTGTGGTTTGATTATGGTGTCAAACTAATACTTTGGCTATTGGAATATAACATTTTCTTACCAGTATACTTATGTACATTCACTTTGTTGCAATATTGGTATCAAACTGATAATCTGGCTATTGGAATATAACATTTGGTTTTAACTTTCAAGCCAATATTAATAGCATGTTTCCATCAACATGTAAGAGAGATTCAGAACCTATCGTTTTCTTTTCGATCAAGTTACAAACTTGGCTACGACATAGTTCTGTTTAACCACTAGACTAGTAATATAAACGACAAGTTTAATGACATATTTTCCACTTAATTATAATGATACCTAAATCGGCAATGAATGAAAGAACTATACAATAACAATTAGTTAATAAAAGTTCAATATATAGCACACAACTTACATCTTCGGAAGAAGATTCTTCTTATTCTACGTCTTCTTTATCATCAATGTCTTCAAATCCACTCATCTGATGCCCTTGATTTCTCTTTTAGTTTTTGTTCAAAGTCCCAACCTACATTTTGAACAATTTATAAACATTTTCACAATGTATGAATTGTGGTATTCATGTAAGATGCATTACCTATTTTCAAAGTCAGGTCAAGTTAGGGTTTCAGTTTTGGTTTCGTTGGATAGCATTTTCACAGTTGCACCACGTGCATCGACTCTTGCATCATCATCCACATTTAAACTATTATTATGACTGCGTGCGGGTTTATGCAACAATTATTGGAAACCCCTACCTTGGTGTCAGGTATTGAAAAAAACAAAAACAAAAAACATATGGTGCATCTGTAAATTCGAAGTTGAAACAATAGACGCTACAATCCATACCCATCTTTTGTAGACGACCCACCACTTGCACTCGTCGAACATCCACTTACAACTTTAACAAGTGGTATCTTTTCACGTAAGCTACGTGGTAAACTTTTCCATACCAAACATGTCAGTTTCTTGTGCCACTACTCAATTTCAACTGGTCCACCTCTCTATCCTTTATTTTTCACCAACATTAGTGAACCCCTTAAGAGGTTTAAACCAATCAGTCTTCGCGATGTAGCTGCTCACTGGCTCCATTATCATACATCAGCATTTGACGCAACGCTACTGTAACGATTTATTGAACTAATCTAAGATACTACGTTTATCTTAGCCCAAAAGCAAGACCTAGTATATCGTTATCCTCGTCAGTACGATCCTCGAGGTTATTGTACCGTTCCACTCCTGACCAATGGCAACAATACATGTATCAATCGTAACCTTTGATATATAACGAATAACAAGGGCAATCTTTTTACCGGCACATCACAGTGTTACTAAAATCTATTTACGATTGGGACATCAACATGTAAAATTAGTGGCCTAGCACTTATAAAAATCCCATTAAAACATTTTATCAAACGCTTGGAGTGCATTTTTTTTGAACATGTTTTCAATTCAACGAAACTTGTTAATATACTCTTAAAACTAAAAACCAAAAATGACGATTAACAAATCAAAATTTATAAAACCAAAACCCACCTCAATATGAACAAATTTTCATAATCGAAATAAGTTAGATACCTTAATTTGATCTTTGATTTGAGAAATAGCGAATGTTGGGACGATGATGAACGATCGGGAATAGTGGTGCACGGTGGTGAAGGCCGGTGGATATGGTGGTGAGGGCCGGTGATACGGTGGCGAGGGTCGGTGGATATGGTGGGGGAAGAAACACGTAATCATAGAAAGAAGAAAGTGAAAGAAATGAAAATGGGCATTAAATACCTGAAAGTTTGAAATTTGTCAACATTTGCCCACAAGAATAGAAAATTTACATTCGCCCTCTGTAGTTTTATCGAAAAAAGGAAGGGAAATGGCATTTGATCCAACGGTTGGGAGAGGGTTTTCTAAGTTTTCTTTTGAGATGAAGTTTTCTATCGATCCCACCTCTCTCTCTCTCTCTATATATATATATATATATATATATATATATACACATATATACATATATATATATATATATATATATATATATATATATATATATATATATATATATATATATATATATATATATATATATATATAATATATATATATATATATATATATATATATATATATATATATATATATATATATATATATATATATATATATATATATATATATATATATATATATATATATATATATATATATATATATATATATATATATATATATATATATATATATATATATATATATATATATATATATATATATATATATATATATATATATATATAGTATATATATATATATATGTATATATAGATATATATATATATATATATATATACATATATATATATATATATATATATATATATATATATATATATATATATATATATATATATATATATATATATATATATATACATATATATCTATATATACATATATATATCTATATATATATATATATATATATATATATATATATATATATATATATATATATATATATATATATATATATATATATATATATATATATATATATATATATATATATATATATATATATATATATATATATATATATATATATATATATATATATATATATATACATATATATATATATACATAGAATTTAGATAAAATGGTTTAGGTGCTTAAAGTTGTTAAAATGAGAAGTAATAGAAAATGGGCAAATATCACATATATTGATTAGTTTTGGTTCGTTTATGATTTTTAGTTAGTGTACGAGTGTTTTGGAAGTTTTAATTCGTGTACGAGTAGCTAGTTCATAATTTTTAATATTACTAGTTTTTCGTGTATCAGTTGTGTATCATAGTTTATCAATTATTTTGTTATATCGAATGCAACATGTGATAATGTATCACTGAATTTACGAATAAATGATTATTTATGCTAATAATATTTTTCGAAGTATAATTATGTATCATATGTATCAGCTATAAATTTTAACGTATCAAAATTTTTAGTGATTTTATACCAATGTTTATGTATAAGATTTATTGTTTTGTGTTTCATATTAAATAAATCACATGTTAATTGACAAAATCAATTGTTAAGATAACTTTTCATTTTAACAACTTTAAGCTACTACACTACAATAACCTAACTCTATATACATATATATATATATACATATATATATATATATATATATATATATATATATATATATATATATATATATATATATATATATATATATATATATATATATATATATATATATATATATATATATATATATATATATATATATATATATATATATATATATATATATATATATATATATATATATATATATATATATGAATTGTTTGTGTGACAAGCTTGAGATGATTAAAATTCTTGTGTTCAAATGATGATTTGCAAAACCTATAGATTCACTCAACCGTTGTGTTGACGATTTTAAGCATGTATTACAGGAAATCAAGATGGATAGCATCGGAGCATGCGAGGAGGAAGTTGATGCTTACTTGTCTAAAGTTTATATTATTTTTCCATCCTTTGAAATGAATAAATGACTTTTAAGTCTTTGATGAATGTGATGTGTTGGTAACGGTTTTTGGGACTAAACCCTACTCTGATTTTATATATTGGGATGGAAACTTTTGAGACAAGGTTTGTATTTATTTCAACGTCTCTTATGAGGTAGTTTTCTAAGATTGTGTGTGATGTGCTATGAGTAGCGCCCCAGTGTGGACATTCTGTTGCGTGGTAATTTGAGGGTGTTACAGATACTCTCCAATAGCCAAAGCATTTAGAGTATTCAACATAAGAAGGCAGGAACTAGAAGAAACATTTCATGTCACATTCAATGAAGATGATGACGTACTGCAACGAACAGGAACAGAAGGTGATGAAATTTATTTCAATGAAAACAGGTCTTTCCAAATATATGAGTTCTCTGAACCAAGACCTTTCTTTCATCATCATCCACACACAGATACTCTTATTCCATATGTTCCTGCTTTTTACCGGCTGTCAACTCACAACATTGATGTTCCTTCTACTCAAGTTCTTATTAAAGAAGAACATCAGCCTTCCACTAGCCCTTGTTCCACTTCAGCTGAAGATGACTTACATGTTTCTCACAATCCAGATTATTCTCTTGTTGCTGATGAATCATCACCTCTTGTTGTGGCAGATGTTGACATATACACAAATGTTGTCTTTGAAGAGAGTCCTCCTACTCAACATGATGAAGTTCAAGTTATACTCTCACCCTTCATACCTGTCTACGTCAGTGATTCCCCAGCTCCTCAAAGCAAATGGTCAAGAGATCAACACATTATTCTTGTCAACATTACTGGTGAACCAAATGTTGGGTTCACAACTAGATAGAGAATTCATGACTTAGAATCAGCCTCAGCCAATGAATGTCTGTTTGCTGAGTTTCTATCTCAAATTGAACCAAAGAGAGTAGCTGAAGCCCTCGTAGAAGAAGGATGGGTTGCTGCCATGCAAGAAGAAATCAATCAATTCGAAAGAAACAAAGTATGGACTTTTGTGCCAACTCCACCATGTAAGAATATCACAGGCACTAGATGAATTTACAGGAATAAAATAGATGATATTGGGAACATCATAAGAAATAAGGCAAGGTTAGTTGCACAGTGGTATACACGGACTGAAGGAATTGATTTTGATGAAACTTTTTCACCTGTTGCAAGACTTGAAGCTATCAGAATCTTCATAGCTTACGCTGCATAGACGAAGTTCACTATGAATCTGATTGAGTCGTTTTCGTACACCCGAAAGGTTATCGTAGTTCCGGCGAAGTGTGAATGGAAATCCGCGTTTATGTCTCAAGTTTGATGCTCGAATAAAAGGGTTTGACTTTTTATATTTAAACTAAGATTAATGACCAAATATTAAAAGATAAAAAAAAAACAATTATATTACGAATTTTAAGCTAAAGATATCTAAAGTACTACTTAGAACAATAACGGTGGCAAACTAAACGAGCAAAATCAAAACTACTATAATCCCGACATTAAAGTTAAACAGTAACAAGGCAACAATACGAATCATACTTAAGCTAATGAAACTAAGATAAAAGAAACGAACCCGTATGACGAACCGGAGACGCCGAGATAACATAAAACATAAAACGGTTAACGATAAATAAACTAAATGACATTTTTTAGGACAACTTGTAAAAGCTATTTTATTTTAAAATCTAATTTTCTAAAAGAATAAAAATTAATTTAAACTAACTTTAATATAAAAGTTTAGTTTAACTAAATTTTATTAACTAATAAAAGTTAACTTTTGTTAAAATGCGTCCTACCTCTACCTAAAAAAATAAAAAACACAGGGGATAAAAATATGCATATATTACATCTGGAATGTAAATATCTGCGTCTATCTAATTGACCTATCTATAAACTGATAATACATAAACCAAATTTACCTATCTATAAGTTTGATGCTCAAATACGGTCGATTTAATATCCTAGTTAGCTACATGAAAACTGATAATATCCTAATGTTTTAATATCCTAGTTGGCTACATGAAAACTGATAATATCCTAATGAAGACTGATAATATCTACCTCCTACTTACCTTACAAAACTCCTACTTACCTTACGAAAAATACGCAGCAAAAAAGATAAAAAAATAAGGATGCATATTTTTGGAATGTTGATACAGTCTATCTAAGAATAATAAAAAAACGCAGGTACCACTACTAAAAAAATGAAGACTGATCAAGAGTATATTGCGTCATCTGAAGCTAAAAAAGAAATAGGGAATAAAAAAGTTCGCTAATTAATCCTACTACTTAAAAATACGCAGACTAAAAAAAATAAAACAAAATGAAGTGCTGCGTCTATCTTATTCAAGCAATATCAGATCTTATCCAAAAATATAAAAAAAAACAATACGCAGGAAAAAAATAACTTTGAAAGATAGGATATATTTGGAATCTTTAATAACTGCAATATATTCTACTCCTAAAAAATGAAGACTTACAAAAATTAAGAATGAAAATTGCTGTTGTGTCTATTTATCTAAAAAAACAAGAGAAACTAAAAAGAAGGAGATAAAATGGAATGTTTCTGTGTGTATCTATCTAAAACAAAACAAGGAATGAAAAAAATGACAAAATGAGGATAAGGAAAAAAAATATGTTGCCTTATACTACAATAAAAACACAGACCCCCAAATGAAGATAAGATCCCCTTTTAAAAATGGAATGTTTCTTTTGCTTCATATGTACGTCAGTCATCTATCTCTCATTTTTCCACATATATAGGCCTGCTGCGTTCATTCTTTTTTTGGGGCCCTTGTTGGCTGCGTTTGCTTCTTAAACGAAAAAATGGGCCTGTTGTGGGCTTTCATACTTGTTGCTTCCTGGGCTTCTAAACTTGTTGGGCTGATGTGGCTTTAGATATATTAATGGGTCGGTTCGACCCATTTAAATGGTGTCGAGTCGGCCCAATAAAACATGAATACACCGTCAAACTCGATTTTTCGCGCTTTTTCCATTTCTCGTGCTCGTTTTTGGCTCTTTGGCTTCGTTTTTGCTCATTTTCTTTGATATACGTACCTACAATAAAAATAGCAAATATAAACTATATATGCACTTAAAATACATTTTTGCTATTTATTATACGAAAAATGAAGGAATATTAGCACTAAAAACATGAATAATTGTGTGTTCAACAATATCAAATGGATGTTAAAAGTGCCTTCCTCAATGGAGATCTGGCTGAGGAAGTATATGTCAGATAACCTGAAGGATTCGAGAACAGCCAGTTTCCTAATCACATGTATAAGCTACACAATGCCATGTATGGACTGAAACAAACTCCAAGGGCATGGTATGAAACGATGTCTACTTTCTTAACAGATAATAAATTTGTCAGGGGTTCCATTGATAAAACACTTTTTAACTTCAAGGATAAAAGTAATTTCGTCATTGTACAGATTTATGTAGATGATATCATCTTTGGGTTAACGAATGTTAATCTTAGTAAACGTTTTGCTAAATTAATGACCAAGAAATATGAGATGAGTATGATGGGTGAATTAACTTACTTTTTTGGTTTTGAAATTAAATAATGTCCTAAATGAATTTCTATTTGTCAAGAAAAGTATGTTAAAATTTACTTAAAAAGACTTGGCTGATTGTGCATCAGTGAAATGCCCCATGCTTCCACCTAATAACTTTGGTCCTGATGAGTCAGGAGTCTCTGTTAATGACACTATGTGTAGAGGCATGATTGGTTCACTCATGTATCTCACAGCCAGTCGTCCTAATATCCAGTTCTCCACATGTCTCTGTGCAAGGCACCAAGCTAACCAAAAGGAATCCCATCTAGTGGTTGTTAAGAAAATTTTCAGGTACCTAAAAGGAACAACATCTTTAGGTTTTTAGTATCCCAAAGAATCAGGCTTTGATCTAAAGGCCTACTCAGATTCAAACTATGCTGGATCCTGCATTGACAGAAAAAGTACCTCAGAGAGCTGTCAAATCCTAGGCGGAAAGTTGGTTGGCTGGAGTGCAAAGAAGCAAAACTATGTGGCAATGTCATCAGCTGAAGCTGAATATGTTGCAGCTGTCAATTGCTGTGCACAAGTACTTTGCATGAAAAGTCAATTAGCTGACTATGAGATTCTGTATGACGAAGTACCAATCTTCTGTGACAATACTAGTGCCATTGCTATCTCAAACAACCCGGTGCTTCACTCTCGAACCAAACACATTGATATTAGGTATCATTTTATTAGGGATCATATAATGAAGGGAGATAATGAGCTGCATTTTGTTCCCACAGAGCTGCAACTAGCTGATATTTTTACCAAGCCTTTGGCTGAACCATCGTTCAACAGGCTAGTTGCTGAGCTGGGTATGCTTAACATCTCCAAGCCTATGGCTGATATTTAATGTGATTTTACGAAGTGTGAGTGGATATTAAATATTTTTCACATGAAACTAGGTAGTTACATTCCAAGTAAATGCTAAAAACATTCTTAATATTTAATTCATACTTTTACGATAAACGAGGAGACAATCAATTTTTGAAAGTTCAAGAGACCCACTTGTGAACAGTCTTTTTCCCACTACACATTTAATGAGGTTGAATAACTGTTTTCAAAATTTGAATATATATATCCTTTCAAGATTTTTACCTACCACTTTCATCATTATTCACAATTGTCTTTCTTTGTCTAAACCTCTCTCTATAAAAACCCTCTCAACATATTCTTCATCTCAAATCTCGCATCAATGGTGTTTCCCGTACCAAAGGCATCCAATGTTTCATTCGAGATTAATGAAATTATCATGGCTTCTATCAACTCAACAGGATGGCTCAAAGCTCCTAATGACTCGTACCTAGATCTAGTTAATTTCATGAAGAACTGCGACGTTGGGGAAGCATTCACCAGATCTCTATCTGTTTTCTGTCAAGAATACCTTAGGGAATTCTGGTACTTTTCTGAAGTACTTGATTATAAAACCATCTCATTTAACCTTTCTTGCAATGAACACCCCTTTTCCTTCTCTATTGATGATTTCTCTTCTTTGGCTGGGCTTAGACATGGAGACGAATGCATGAAGACTGTTGAAAAAAATGCTATTAAGGATGCCCTTGCCACACTTTACCCTGTATCTGACACTCACCCAACCCTTACACCATCTAAAGTTTTTCTCAAATCACCACTAAAAATCAAGTTCTTTTCTCCTATGTGGAAGGTACTGTTCACACATATTGTCAAATCCTTAGGAGGAATGCAAGGTTCTTAAGATCAGATGTCATTTAACCATCAGGCCATTGCATATGGGCTTATCTGGGGTATTGATGTAGATGTAGCAAGTATTCTTTTCTCCAACCTAGTAGAAAAGCTGAAGGGAACCAACCAATCAAGGCAGAAGAATATTTGCTATGTTCGATTTCTTTCTCTTATCTTCGAAAGTCTTCTTGCTAATTGTTACAACAACCCTGAGCTCATAGCCATGAAACCATACCATATCACTGGGGCTATCTACATGGTGATTGGACCAAATGATGTGCCTGTGACTGCCCAAATGAAGAATGTTGCTCCAAAACAACCATCTATTGTTCTGTCTTTGATCCCTTCCTCTGAGAATGTGAATGCAGATAGTGTGTCTGGTAAGTCTGCGTCTTTGACCTTTGGGCAACACACTACCCTATCCAAAGCATCAACTGGCCTACAGTCTACGAAGAAGTCAAACCCCACTTCTTCCAAAACCTAAACTATCATAAAGGCTAGGGTAGAGAAACTGGTAATTATCCCAACTCCTTCTGTTCCAAAGGCTTTTGAGGATACAAAAACTTCAGTTGAAAGACAACGAGAGTCTAGTGTCTCTAATTCAGTAGAGACATCAGGAAACCAGCCTAATTCAACTGATATCTCACAGGTAATCAGTTTATCATTTTTAGAGGTACACAAGCAGCCACTCTCAAATGTCTGTAGGTGAGAGTGGTGAAGTTAGGTTATCCTTGACCCATAGGATTCTATGTATGCACTTAGAAATCTTTTAAGACTTCTGTACACCCTGTCATTGCACCAAGGAGTGATTCATTTGTGTTTATTAAGCACCCCGATGACCCTACACCCTCTAGACAATATACAGGCAAACAACAACCTGTATACATATATGTCTCGACCGAGAGTAGCTGTACCTCACACAGCCTCTAGGTTCCTTTAGAAAAAGAATCCCAAAAGTTTAACTTTTAGAGGGAGCTGAGTAATCATCCTCAGCTTTCCTAGGGACAACATAAAATGACGATCTTAAACTACATATTTTTCATAAATAAAAGAATCCCAAAGGATTTATCCTTTCGGGAGAGCTGAATCATCATCCTCAGCTTTCCTAGGGGCAACGTAACAGGCGATCTTAACTCGCATATGTTTCACAGAAAAAAGAGTTCCAAAGGATTTATCCTTTTGGGGGGGAGGGATGAATAATCATACTCAGCTTTCCTAGGGGCAACGAATGGAGACCATTAACCTCATTAATTTCACACTTAAAAGAATTCCAAGGATTTATCCTTCGGAGTGGCTGAATAATCATCCTCAGCCTCTCTAGGACAGCGTACTAGCGACCATTCCCCTTATCTATTTCCCTGTTACTGACTAACATAAATTGCAGGCAAATGTTGAACAGTACACTATAGACTCTCATGCTACAACAGATGGAGCTGATAAAGTTCTTTAGGAACAGCCCACTGAAGATACAACTATGTCTGATGCTGAGGAAGATGTCCTTGCTCTTATTGATGACTTCTTTGAACCTGAATCAATGTCAGACGATGAGATGATCCAGATGACATCATTGAAGAAGAGGATGATGTACAACCTCCTCTGTCACCTCCTAAAAACATAGCTGAGTTCTCTCTAGCTGATGACACAACTCCACCTCCCAAGGAAGCTGCTATGACACCCACTTCTGTTGAATCTGTTAGTAATGAACTTCCAGAGGCTGCATATGATCCCACAACTGAATTTTTGATGTTTGATCATCTACAACAGCTTAATTTTGATGTCTTGCCAAGGGAGGATAACTATAAACATCAAATCCTGAACATTCACAACTTACAGCCTTACCATCACCCCTCTGATATGGAACGCCTGTCAAGAAAGTTGGATCGCATTGGCTCTGAAATGAAGTCCTTTACTTCCAATTTCCAAAAGATCATTACACAGGCAGTTAAGGATGCTATCACATATCCTATACAAGAAGGCACTCATAAGGAAGTTTCTTAGGGACTTAATCATTTATCCACTTGCATTAAGGATGCTATTACCATTGAGGTCCCTAACATGTTCTTAGCTCATGAATTAGTTATGCAAAAAGAGTTTGAAGTTGTGTATTGGCGGCAGAAGCATCATACAAACTTTTTGTCTAAACATGTTGATCTCTTTATGAACAGAAACTGGACCAGGCTACTCCGCATTGCTAAAGTCTCACGAAGCAGACAAAGAGAAATGGCTGCATCTGTTGAGCAAGTTCCTAAGTATATTCAATCACGTTCAGCCAAACGTATGGAGCGATTGGCCAAGCGTGAGGGGGAGAAATCTATATTACTTAAACTTAAACCCATAAATGTTAGCACAAGTACAACTGATCACACCATTTCTACACCCATCCCTCTTCAAGTCATCACACCCGTTGTTATACCAGATGATGATGCAACTAAGGGGGAGCAACATCCCAATGAAGGAGCTAATACATCAAAAGCCTTGTCTCTAGTTAACACCAAGGAGACTGTGGACAATGATGAACCAACTGCAAAGAAACTCAAGTTTGATGTTAGCTCCCTACCCAAGGTTGTACAAAGTCAAGATAAAATGGGATTTCTCAAAACTGCTGAAGAGCTTAGAAAAGGAAATGAATCATCCTCTGACTCGAAGAAAGGAAAGGAAATAGTTATGGTAGACTCAGACGCCAAACAAAAGAAAATAGCTGCGATGCTAGAGACAGGAGGATCAACAATAGAAATCTCTCAATTCTCAACCTTCAAAACCGCTGATGAGAAACCTCTAACAACTGAGGAAGTTGAAAAACAGGCACTTGAATTCAACAGACTAAATGAAACCAATAAAGCCAAGGAGCTGAATGAGGCAACGCTGAGAAAAATGTCTCCACAACATAGAGAGGAGCAAATAAAACGTTTGAAGGAAATGAGTTAAAACGAACAGAGGCTCTCAAGAAGGTAAAAGCTAACTGTGATGCATGCGTTAACTCTAGATATGCACTAGGAAAAATCACCAAGTTTAAATACACAATTCAAAAGTCTACTCATACATCACATATTGTAATATGGAGAGATAACCAACAGGCTAACATGGGTATCTTTGAAAATTTCAAATTGAAGACACTTGGTCTGTCTGAATGGTTTGAATTGGAAGCATTAGCTGAGAAGAAGTCTAGACAGGATAATTTCCTACTTCTAAAGACTTTGAAGGCTAAATTTAACTGGGTGAAAGAAACAACTACCAAGCTCAAAATTGATCCTCCTCTACAACTGTTTGAAAAGAACTCCCGAAGGCTGAAAAGAAAAAAAGAAGGATGAGTGAATTCATTAAGGAAACCTTTGTGACAGAAGACATTAAGGTTGATGGAATGTATAGGGATCTTGTTCTACCCAATGGGATAGTAGGACCTATTGATGGACAGACATATACTGAACCTGAAAAAGGAATGGCCTACATGAATAGGGGGTGCCAATATGTCTTCCAAAGGGAATGTGAGATGGGGCTAGCTTCCACTATTTAGCTTCTAGTTTTCAAGAGGATGCTAAAAATCAACTTTGAGTACTCCAAAGTCTTTGCCCAAGCTTTGCAAACTGAATTAGATACCAGAACAAATATCACTGTAGCTGAAGAGAAAATAAAGAATGATGATTATTGAATAATTCATAGTTGAATTTTACTCTCATAATTTTTTTGTACTTATGTTTTGTACTTATGTTTTGTACTTATGTTTTGTACTTATAATATTTTCTAAGTCTTAATGAATTATGAAGTTGTTTGTTAGATCTGTTATGTGAAAGAAGAAGCTGTTATCTCACTTACTATAACTAATTTAGATCTAGTTGTATTTACGTTTAAATAGGGGGAGATTGTTGGGAATCTAAGTTTGTTAGATTTCTCTTAGTCATATATTTAAACGTAATTCAGTTTGTTTGATATTAGCTTGCCTGTGGCAAAGTAACAGACAAGTACCATAAGACTCACAACGAATTTAGTCGTTGGGAGCAACCACAGATGAGTCCATGTCAGAGACATTGTCAAGGAAGTCGAAGATTAATTGAAGACATACTCATTAACTGTGATGGATAACAGCCAAGATGTATCAGGGACTCTCAGTGGTTGAGTGTTAACAGGGGTGGCAATACCCTGTTAACACTCAGTACACTTTGGACATACCTAAGTGTTTAGGGGGGAAGTAATACAACCTAAAGTACAAGGTTGTGAAGAAAAGAGAACTATGTCAGCTCTGTTACCCTTAAGCATTATGGCTGACTACCAAGAATAGAAGAGCATCTTGTGACAGATGTCTATCACTGTCGGTTTTGTGTAGTCACCATCAACCAGTTATCAAAGTCAACCTCATACCACTATAAATATGATATGTAGCCTAGAGTTAATGTTGTTCACTTTGTTATATTTCACACATTAACTCTTTTGAACTTATTGAACAATCAGCTGTGCCTTTGTCTTAAGTTAGCTCGTAAACTTGTAACTTGTGTAAGTTTACTTATCCAAAGGGTACACAATACATTGTCATCAAACTGTGTGATCCATAACACCTGTAATACTTGTTATACAATAATAAAATCTTACGTTTGAAAAGTATTTACTTGTGTTATTTATCTTTGTTAATCGTTTCAAGCTAGGATTAAGGACTTTCAAAAGGTGTTTATGGTAATAAGTATAATGATTCAGAGTCAAACTCTGGCACTTTGACCCAAGATATACCTGTTGTGACTAAAAAGGTTGTTTATCCACCTTTGATGAGCACTTTTGTGCCTGAAGGACATGTACCTATAACTAGTTCTGCTCCTAAGTAGGCGTAACCTCCTAGTAAGGCATTGGATAGCAATACAAAACATCATAGTAGCACCAAAAGGGGTGGGCTAGATTTTGATTACACTAAGTCTGAACTACCTTTGGATCTTCTTTGAAACGAAGAGCATGTTATGTATGTGGTAGCTTAAATCATTTTATCAAGGATTGTACTTTGCATGAAGATAGAATTTCTAACCAAAAGGTTTCACAAAGGGTCACAAAGAAGGGTAATGAGAAACATGCACAGGTAAAAAGGCAAATGGGACCAAAAGATGACAAGCCTAAGTTTGGTCATGCTCATAGGGTTAATAAGGTTAATAAAATCAATAATGTCAGTTACCCTCTCACATCCAAAGACTTCGTTCCAAAAGTAGTACTTATGAAACAAGGTCTAGTACCTTTAAAATCTAGCAAGCCAAGTACCGGCAAACCTAAAACTACAAGTACTGCTAGACAAAAAGCAAATACTGCTGGTAAAAAGTCAAGAAAACCACAGTCTTATAATTCATCTAGGAGTTTATTTGAGATTGCCAAGACACCTAGAGACAAGTCTTATGAAAAACCAGTGCAAGTGTGGGCCCCTAAGGGACAAAAATCATGTGTTCATGCAAGTACTGCTAGAACAGTACTTAAGTCAAAAAGGTCCAAAGACAATGAACCAACTTATATCTTTGTATATTTAAATAGAACCATTAAATATAAGAGTGTTTGTAGTCTTACTGGTAAAACTACTAATGAGACTCTTAAGTATATAGGTCCCACAAGATCCAAGCCAAATGTGGCTTGGGTCCCTGTTAAAAACTAATGTGTTTTGTGTATGTGCAGGAGCATCTGATTAATGTAGTGAAATAAAAAGGCATAGTAGATAGTGGATGCTCTAGGCACATGACATGGAACAAAGATTTCCTTGTTGAATTTGAAGAATTCAGGGGTGGACTAGTAGCCTTTGGTGGAAGTAAAGGCAGGATTACTTAAAAAGGAAAAATCAATACAGGAAGGTTGGAGTTTGAAGATGTGTTCTTTGTTAAGGAATGGAATGAATTCAATATTTTTTCTGTATCACAGACGTGTGATAAAAAGAACAAGGTACTCTTCACAGATACAGACTGTTTGGTGCTCTCCAAAGATTTTGAGATGCCTAAGGAATCTCAAGTACTGCTTAAAGTACCCAGGCAAGAAAACATGTATACCTTTAATATTCATACTATTACTCCAACAGGTGGTTTTACATACTTGTTAGCTAAAGATTCTACAGATAAGTCTAATTTATGGCATATGAGGTTAGGTCATGTGAATTTTAAGAACCTAAATAAACTGGTTAAGGGAAATTTGGTTAGAGGGTTACCTAACAAATCTTTTCAAAATGATCTCACATGTATTGCTTGTCAAAAGGGTAAGAACAACCTCTTGGAAGACCAAGACTGTCAATTCGGTGACTAAACCTTTGCAACTCTTACATATAGATTTGTTTAGTCCAGTTTCTGTTAGGAGTATTAGTCATAAGATCTTTTACCTAAGTATAACTGAAGATTTTAGTAGATTCAGTTGGGTTTTCTTTTTGTCACATAAGAATGAAACCAATGAACTACTTAAGGACTTTGTCACCTTAGTTAAGAAGCAGTTCACTAAACAAGTCTTAATCATTAGGACAGATAATGGGACAGAATTTAAGATTGCTGAATTTGATGAATTCTGTAGGTCTAAAGGAATCAAGAGACAATTTAGTAATCCTAGGACTCCACAAAAAATGGAGTAGCTGAAAGGAAGAATAGGAGACTAATTGAGGCTACTATAACCATGCTAGCTGATTCTCTTTTGCCAAATACTTTTTGGGCAGAAGCAATCAATGCTGCTTGTTATGTGCTGAATAGAGTTTTAGTAACCAAGCCTCAAAATAAAACACTTTATAAACTTTTGATTGGTATTAAACCAAAGATATTTCATTTAAAACATTTTGGGTTTCATGTGTTTATTTTAAACACTCTTGATCAATTGGGGCAACTTTGATGTGAAATCTAATTTAGGATATCTTGTAGGATATTCTTTGCAAAGTAAAGCATATAGGTTTATAATTTGACATATAGAAGGGTTGAGGAAAATTCCCATGTCAATTTCTTAGAGAATAAGCCCAATGTCCCAGGAATAGGTTATGCTTGGATGGTTGATTTGATTATCTAACTAACTCCATGGATTACTATTCTCTACAAAATGATTGTCAAACTAACAATGCAGGTAAAGAGACTAGTACAACAACTTCAGGTACTCAGGAAAGACCTTCTTCACCAGACTCTCAAGATGATGATGATGATGTTCATATCTATGTACCAAATATACCTACTGTCTCTCTTATAGTTGCTAGCCCATAACAGAAGCAACAAGCGATACCCAATGATGATCAAGTCTCACACGATGAACCTCAGAGGCATATGGATCAAGAAAAGGATGCTACAGCTAATACTAAGCATTTAGGAGAAGAATCTTTAGAATCACAAAGCTCAACTGTTCATATTCAACCTAACGTTACTTCATCTACAGGTGATGCTAAGTCAAACTCTACAAAGTTTGTTGATTTACTAGAAGACATTCTTCAAGCCATGGACAATGAAGATGCTTATACTAGTCCAAAGGAAGGAATCT
>JANFOE010003397.1:0-24941 GCA_025667525.1 Glebionis coronaria
TATCATAAATCAAAAACAAATAAAAAATCAAAAATATAAAAATATATAAAAACTAAAAAATTAACAAAACAATTCTTTTCCTAAAGAATTGACCAAAAAAATTAAAAAATCCAAAAAGCAATCTTTTTCCTAAGAGATTGCACCCAAAAATATATATTATTGGATTCTCTCGGTTTTTATGTACATATAGTATTTTCTCTTAAAAAACTTATAAATACAAATATATTTTCCATATATTATTATAAGTAAATACGTATACGTATAAGAACAACCAATCTACATATTCTCCATAAGTATTGCCGAGGCAATACACCGTGTTGAGGGGCGTTCCGGTCCTTGACACGTGTATCGATCAAACAAAATAAAGCAAGAATAGATAAATACTCTCAATAAGCAACAATTCGAAGAATACGAACATTTAAGTGAATAGAAAGGCGATGTGCTATAAAATGCCATCTAAGGGTCAATAGGTACTTAAGTGCTTCGCGCCACCTAACCCCCCGTTCACTTGTAAGTATTCTAAGAAGGAAGGCTTCATTGAGGGTCTTGCACCCAAAGTAGTATATACATATAGTGTTATTTTCTTGTGGATATTTAATATTGAAACTCGAAGAGGATAATCCATTTCTCTTCAAAGTCACACGAGAGCTTCTCTCTCATTCCTCGTATTAAGTTGCATGCTCACTCGCGGGCGTGCACAAATACCGATTGGTGTACAACCTCTTCCTCCGAAAAAGGAAGAAAAAGAGAAAGAGTAAGACCACCATCGTCCACCAAGCCGATCACGAGAATCGTGCTTTAACTCCACCACAAGAAGCCATGGCTATTGATAATCGCACTTTGTATGAACGTATGCAATCCAACATTCATGGATATTCTAGTGCCATTAAGATTCCGGACTTTCCCGCTAACACATTTGAGCTACATACATCTATGATCAATATGGTTGCACAATCACCTTTCTTTGGTAAACAAAATGAGGATCCTCATGCTCACCTTAAGAGATTCCTTTCACTTTGCAATACCATTAAGCATAATGGGGTTCCACATGAGGTGATTAGGTTGATGTTAGTGTCATTTTCCTTAGAGGGGAGTGCTAAGCATTGGTTAGACACCCAACCACCCGATAGTATCACCACATGGGATGGTTTCACCACTAAGTTTTTGAACAAGTTCTTTCCTCCACATAAGACTATGGCTTTGAGGACTTTAATTATGGGCTTTCAACAAAAACCTAGTCAATCCTTTAGTGATGCTTGGGAAGAGTATAGTGAGTTGTTGAGGCGATGCCCTAATCATGGATTGGATCAAGTTCACCAAATCAATCTCTTTTATGATGGCCTTAAATCTCACCACCAAGATTCACTCAATGCTTCCGCGGGAGGGAATATTCTTCTTAAGACTTACCAAGAGGCTTTGGACATCATTGAGACTAAGGCAATGGTTCAAACAAACAATCCATTTGAAGAAAAGGTTCATGTTATCCAAAACAATTCTCAAAACCCTTGTGACAACCAACTCCTCAAGTTTCAAGAAGAGATTTTTCAAAGGATGGATAGTCATAGTGAGAAGAATTTGCAAGTACAATTAGAAATGCTTCAAGCTTTTAAGAGCATGTCATTGAACAATTCCTCAAATAATGTGAATGCCATCACCATTTCTTGTGTTACTTGTGGAGGTCCCCATTCTTATGAACAATGTGATAAGGTGCAAGGGTATCAAGGGGAATGCTATGCTTACCAAGAAGAACATCGTGAACACTTCAAGCCTAATATCAATCCAAATAACCTTTCTTACAAATCCCAAAACTACCTTTCTCCACCCGGCTTCCAACCCCAACCACCCACCCAAATTCCACAAAATACTCCTCAAATTTTACCAAGGAATCAAGGGCAAAGACCACCATACCAAGGAAATAACTACAAGGCACCCAATCAATTTCAACCTCAAGCAAATACCTTTTATCCACCAAATCAAGGATTTAACTCCCAACCTTTACCTTTCCAACCTCAAGGTTTTCAAGGTTATGTGCCACAAGAGTTTAACACAATGGATCTCTTACAAAAAATGAATCAAGAGAATGAAAGGAAGTTCCAAGCTATGGAGAAGAAAATGAATGACCAATTCAATAAGGTTTTAGTGGTATTAAATCAAAGACCACAAGGGGCTTTACTTTCTAACACACAAACAAACCCTAGGGCCAATGTCAATGCTATTACAACAAGGAGTGGAACAACAACAAAGGATCCTTCACCTCCTAAACCTACTATTGTTCAACCCACTTGTGCTCCTACTTGTGACAAGCCTTCTACTTCTACTCCACCTCCTCAAAATGCTCCTATTCACTCAAACACACCTTCTCAACCACCTCATACTTCTCCTTTACCTTCCACACTTCCCAATGAAGAAGCTAACAAAGACAAATCTTCCACCACAACACCTATTCCACCTACACCACAACCTACTCTTCCATATCCTTCAAGGTTGAAAAAGGACAAGTTAAAGAACAAGGATGACATCCAAGTCTCCAATTTCTTAAGGATGTTTAAGCAACTCAACATCAATATATCCTTTGCGGAAGCTCTTGCTTATATGCCAAAGTTTGCTAAGATGTTCAAGGATTTGCTCTCAAACAAAGAAAAATTGGTTGATTTGCCCAACACATCCCTTAATGAAAATTGTTCCGCGGTGTTACTTAAAACCTTACCAACAAAACTTGGAGATCCGGGGCGCTTCTTGATACCTTGTAATTTTCCCGGTGTTGAAAATTGCATGGCTTTGGCGGATCTAGGGGCAAGCATAAACCTCATGCCTTTATCGGTTTGGAAACAACTATCTCTTCTCGAGCTCACTCCCACTAGGATGACTCTTGAACTAGCCAACCGAACCATAGCTCACCCCGTAGGTATAGCGGAAGATGTGTTTGTAGGTGTGGATAAGTTTACCTTTCCGGCCGACTTTGTAGTGGTCGATTATGACATGGATCCTAGAGTGCCTTTGATTGTTGGTAGACCGTTTTTGAGAACGGGTCGTACCTTGATAGATGTGGCGGAAGGAGAACTAATTATGAGAGTAGAAGATGAGAGAGTGGTGTTTAAGTTAGGGAAAGTTTGTGATAGAAAAGAGGTTAAGGAGTCTAGACCTTGTGAGACTATTAACATTGTGGATGTGCTAGATGAAGTGTGTAATGAACACTTTCATGATGCTTGTAAGAGTGCTAGTGATGAGATACCCCATGTTGAAACCGTGGCCTCAATTGCTCCCTCTTTAACACCTTTTGGAGAGAGTGATTTCCTCTTGGAGGAATTTGAGTCCAACTTTCTTAGTGATGATGATTCTCTCATTAATTGGGAAGAAGATATTCTTACAATCCAAAAGTTGCTCAATGAGGACCCTATTCCTTCTCCTATTCCACAAGAGATTACCATTGAGGAACCTTCCATAGAGAGTCCACCTCCCATTGAACTTAAGGACCTTCCATCCCACTTAGAATATGCTTTCTTAGAGGGCAAAGACCAATTATCGGTGATCATTGCTAAAGCGTTGAAAGAGGATGAGAAAGAGCAACTTATTGAAGTTCTTAAGAAACATAAGAAAGCTTTAGCATGGAAAATATCCGACATAAGGGGAATTGATCCACATTTTTGTACTCACAAAATCCTTATGGAGGATGACTATAAACCCGCCATTCAAAACCAAAGGAGAGTTAACCCAAAAATCCATGAGGTTATTAAGAAAGAAGTGATTAAACTCTTAGATGCGGGTATGATTTACCCCATTTCCGACTCTCCATGGGTTAGCCCGGTTCATTGTGTTCCAAAGAAGGGTGGAATCACCGTGGTGCCTAATGAGAACAATGAGCTTATTCCCACGAGACTTGTGACCGGTTGGAGAGTTTGCATTGATTATAGAAAACTCAATGAGGCAACTAGGAAAGACCATTTCCCGCTTCCCTTTATGGATCAAATGCTTGAACGCTTAGCGGGAAATGAGTACTATTGTTTTCTTGATGGCTTTTCGGGTTATTTCCAAATACCCATTGACCCTAAGAATCAAGAAAAGACCACATTCACTTGTCCATACGGTACATTTTCTTACAAGAGGATGCCTTTTGGCCTATGTAATGCACCGGGGACGTTTCAAAGGTGCATGATGGCGATTTTCCATGACATGATAGAGCAAACCATGGAGGTTTTTATGGATGACTTTTCCGTATTTGGAAACTCTTTTAGCTCATGTCTCACCAATCTTGAGAGAATGCTTAAGCGTTGTGAGGAAACACGTTTGGTGCTTAATTGGAAGAAATGTCACTTTATGGTGAAAGAGGGGATTGTTTTAGGACACAAGATATCCAATAAGGGATTAGAAGTTGATAGAGCTAAAATTGATGTGATTGCTAAGCTTCCCCCACCCACCTCGGTTAATGGTGTGAGGAGTTTCTTAGGTCATGCGGGATTTTATAGGCGCTTTATACAAGATTTTTCTAAGATAGCTAGACCGATGACTCACCTCTTGGAGAAAGAGGCTCCTTTCATTTTTGACCAAGCTTGTTTGGACTCTTTTGAGACTCTTAAGGAAAAATTGACTAAGGCTCCCGTTTTGGTTTCTCCAAATTGGGAATTACCTTTTGAGCTTATGTGTGACGCTAGTGATTATGCGGTGGGAGCCGTCTTAGGACAAAGAGTTAATAAGCATTTTCAACCTATACACTATGCGAGTAAAACCATGACCGGTGCACAACTTCATTACACTACCACGGAAAAAGAGTTGCTTGTTATAGTATATGCTTTTGAGAAGTTTAGACCATATCTTGTGCTTTCCAAAACCATAGTGTATACGGATCATTCCGCTCTCAAGTATCTTATGACAAAACAAGATGCTAAGCCTAGGCTTTTGAGATGGGTTTTGTTGCTTCAAGAGTTTAAGATAGAGATTCGTGATAAGAAAGGGGCCGAGAATTTAGCGGCGGATCATTTGAGTAGACTTGAGCATCCTTTTCAAGGAGATTTCCCATATCAAGAAATCAATGAATCCTTTCCATTAGAGGAGCTCATGTCTATCTCTTCCCAAGAGGATGCCACACCTTGGTTTGCGGATATCGCAAACTATCTTGTGGGCAATGTGCTTATTGAGGGTCTTACTTATCAACAAAAGAAAAAGTTTCTTAAGGAAGTTAAGTATTACTTTTTTGGATGATCCATATCTTTTTAGGCAATGTGCGGACCAAATCATTAGACGGTGTGTAGATGGGCCCGAGGCATTTAAGATCTTAGAGGCATGTCATAAAGGACCTACGGGTGGACATTTTGGGCCTAACTACACCGCCAAGAAAGTCTTTGATTCGGGTTACTATTGGCCTTCCATTTACAAAGATGCCCAAGAAATGGTGAAATTTTGTGATGTTTGTCAAAGACAAGGAAAAATTACACAACGTGATGAGATGCCACAAAATTTTATCCAAGAATGTGAGATATTTGATGTGTGGGGCATCGATTTCATGGGACCTTTTCCATCCTCTAAGGGAAACAAGTATATACTTGTGGCGGTGGATTATGTGTCCAAGTGGGTGGAGGCTAAAGCCTTACCTACCAATGATGCTAGAGTGGTTGTAAAGTTTTTAAAACAATTGTTTGCTAGATTTGGTGTACCTCGGGCCATCATAAGTGATCGTGGTACGCACTTTTGTAATGATCAATTCACGAGAGTTATGAAGAAATATGGAGTGAATCATAGACTTTCTACCGCGTATCACCCTCAAACAAATGGTCAAACCGAGGTCACAAATCGTGGTTTAAAGAGGATTTTAGAGAGAACGGTGGGAGAGCATCGAGCTTCTTGGTCGGATAAGCTTGATGATGCTTTGTGGGCGTTTAGGACGGCTTTTAAAACACCAATTGGTTGTACGCCTTATAGGCTTGTCTATGGAAAAGCGTGCCACCTCCCATTTGAGTTAGAACATAAGGCATCTTGGACTCTCAAGTGGGCTAACTTTGATTTAAACCAAGCCGGTTCACATAGGAAAGATCAACTTAATGAGATGGATGAATTGAGAGCCAATGCCTATGAGAATTCTTTGCTTTACAAGGAAAAGACTAAGAAATTGCATGATGCTAAGATCAAGAATCGTGAGTTCAAAGTTGGAGAGCCGGTTCTCCTCTTTAACTCAAGACTGAATCTTTTTGCGGGCAAGCTTAAGTCGAGATGGTCCGGTCCATTCACTATTGCTCAAGTGTTTCCATATGGAACTCTTGAGTTGTCCCAACCCGATGGTCCAAATTTTAAAGTGAATGGTCACCGCGTTAAACATTACTTTGGGGAGGACATTTCCGTTGAAATGGTCCAAGAGGTCCCCATTTTCCCCATGAATTAATTCATTGAGGGACGAGTCGAGCTAGAGACTCATTAACTCAAGCATCGTATAACTAGGTTTAGAGTGTTGTAGGTTAGCAATAAAGGCATAAACTTGGAGATAAGTGTAGGGGAGACCTTCTTTTGTCTTCATGATTGTTTGTAGGGTTGCTCACTCATCTCATGCTTTGGAGCTTATGGAGGAGGCCCTTGTATCCGGTTCACTTCGTTACTTTAGTAAATTTTCATTGACACCTTGTGCTTAAACATGATTTCACTAATAGTTGTCCTTTCCTTAACTTGGGTTAAGCAAAGTCTATTCATTGTCATAAGTGTAGGGGAAGTTTTTATACCTCCATGCTCTTAAACATTGAGGACAATGTTTAGCTTAAGTATAGGGGGGTCTTCTATCGAAGTGACCTTACCTAGAACTTGTCATTGTCTTGCATGATAACATGGAAAAATTGAATTTTCAACATTTTTCAAATTTTTGATCTACTTTGGCCAACAAAAATATGCATACAGAATTTTTGCATCAATCATTTTTGCATAACACGTTTGCATTGTATATATTTCTTCTTTTATTTTTCATTAAAAATATATAAAAATATAATAAAACATGGTTTTAACAAGTTTAGATTTCTTTGACATATTAGGCCCACCATGGATATTTTGACTCAACCCGAGTTTGCTTATTTTAGCACTCTCTAGCTAGTATCCTTAACCATGTAGTCCTTCATTGGTCTATTAGGCTAAGCATCCACTAATTTCATTATTTGAGATTTTAAATTTGTGGAGAATGGGAAATGATAGAGTTGAAGCAAGTATAAAAGGGCTAGATAGACTTCATGGCAATTACTTGTGGCTAAACCTTTCTCTTCTCTACCTCTAATTTCTTCGCATGTATATAATTGTTAATAAATAATCAAGTACGGTTTTAATTGGTTTGTAATCTCTGATGAATTTTTGGCTAATCATTTATGGTTGATATGAGTACGTCTTAAGATTCTAAGTTAGCACGTTTTATGTGTACTAGACTTATGTCATGCTCCATATTTAGCGGGTGTTTTTCCTTTTCTTCTTTTCAAATTTCTTTGTGAGGAATAAAGAAAAATAAGAGCGGCTTATGAAAAAAAAATGAGTGGCTAGAAAAAAAAAGAAAGAAAAAGAAAAAAAAAATAAAAAAAATAAAAAAAATAAATAATGCAAGACTCCCAAGAGGGGCAGTGTGGTGTTAATTATAGTGACTATTGAGTTCCAATATTACCTTGACGGGTTGCGGGGATTCAATAGATTGCTCCAATCCAATATTACCTTGACGGGTTGCGGGGTTGAAGATCCAAAGTCTCAAAAAGATGGCGGATGTAAATTATTGCGTGAGTTTTATTTTTCTTTTCCTTAGCGAGTGTGTAGCTACTTATGAAAGCATGACATGAGGATTTTACACATAAGGCGAATGACTTATTATTCTTGAAACGGACTTGTATTAATTGTGAGCGGTTTTTCAAGTAATGGATGAGAAGATTACTTAGGATTAAAACCGTGCTTCTTTATTTTTGGATTTTACACTTCTTATACTTCACACTTGAAATAATGACAAATTTGCCTCCAAGCAATTTGCTCAAATAATAACCGGTTCCACATTTAATTGTCATGAATAAGTTGATGCACTTTTTACTTGTGAATGCAATGATCCCATTTTTAAGCTTGGTATGGGGAAAGTGAAACTTGAGGGTGATGAATGTCCATGGTACCCATGCCCTAATCTAAGCCATTGAATTCTTTATGAGTTATTTCCATCAAAACCATTTCAAGAAAAATCAAAAAGATATAGATAGAATTGTATTTTGTTCATTGCATAATTAAAAGTCAAAATCATGCATCATTTAGTTTAGAGTAGTGTAGATGCATCTCATATGGCCAAGGTGGATTAATTATGAGGGAAATGTAAATTTGAGCTTTAAAATATAATATTGCATGAGGACATGACAATGTTCAAGTGTAGGGGAATTTGATATGAGCTTAAACTCATATCCTTTTATCAACAAATAACCCTAAAACATGAAGCAAAATACCAATTTATCTTGCAAAAACAGTGTTATGTGGTATGTTTGTGTTTGTGTACACTTGTGTAGGTAAAAGGATACATTTTCAAGCAAACAAAGAAAAATCAAGCTCAAATGGATGAAAAAGACAAAGAAGGATCAAAAGTGACAAGACTTTGAAGTACAAGGACCTATCTTGACAAGTTGTCAAAGTTGAAGGACTAAAAGTGCAAACATTGTAAAAAGTCAAGATTTAAGTCAAACTTGGTCAACTTTCAAGTCAACTCAGTCAAAGGACCATTTTGTTCAAGAATGAAAGTTGAAGGACCAAATATGTCAAAAGAATGAAGATCCTAGCTCAAATCAACAATCTGCCAAGTACAAGGACTTGTTCTGCCAACTTTTGAAAGATATGCTAAGTTTGATCCATGTGACAACATTCCAGCCAATGAGAAGAGAGGAAATAAGTCACACGGATTGAATAATAAATATCCACTCAGCCACATGCATTAAATACCCAATCACAACAGTTTAATCCGTGTGATAAAAATTTAGCCAATCAATGGATTACACGTGGCATCTTCTTCTTCAAATAAATTTGCCAGGATCGCGTTTTAGCTACAAGCAATTTCATGGAAAGTTTTCAACACCAAACTTGATCGTTTTGAAGAGACAAACACAATGGTGCCAATCAATTAACATATCATTCACTTAATCAAGAAACCCCAATTCCTTGTTCATACCTGCAAATGCAATTGTGCAGAATTTTACACGTGGCAAGCTGGGATTGGTTCTGACACGTCACCAACCCCAACTAACTCCTCCTTCATGCCTATAAATAGATGGATAGACTTCATTTGTAACATGTAGCTTAAATTTGTAAAAAACACATAGTTCTTTACTTTCTTTCCCTTTCCTCCATTTTTACCCTAGCTACTCAAGAGTCTGACAAACTCTTGAGTTAGTTAGTTAGTTACTAGCTTCCAACAACTTTGTAACCGTTTTTTCCATGAATAAAATTTGAATTCAAGCTTTCCCGCCAAAATTGTTCTTCCTATTCCTGTTCATTTCCTGCTACTTGAGTTGCTGTTTTGTGTTTGTTATGATCATAGACTGATCATAACTGACATTGGAGAAGTTTGTTAGCTGTTCTTGAAGATTTCAGTTCATTCCTTTGATTTTTGAAGAATTCAAGCAGAATGATGATGATTGTTGACTTGTTAGCTGTTTTTGTTGATTGACTGATTTCCTAGTGATAAGGTGGTGGTTATCACTAGGTTAAGAGAGCTCAGCGCTCCTCTTCTTCTCAAAGGATAACTCCAATAGGTTCTAAAAGTCCTTGTTTCAATTCCTCTCAATAAGTCATATGCAAGCTATTTTTCCTAGAGTAATCTTGATGGCTGCCTGATAAAATTTGTTTGTAGTTGCTGTTTGTTTGATCTTTGTGTGTTTGTAGCTTAATTCCTGCCTACTTGTGCTTTGATTTGGGTTGAATCATAGTTTACTGCATAAATTCAGTCAATTTTGGTCTTGCATCTTGTTTGTAGTTTTAGTAGAGTTAAGAACTTGCTTTATACTTTTAAACATTTCATTTTGATCACTTAGACTAGCTTGCTATAGATTTTCACTCAGTTCCATTTCAAATTCAAATTGTCTTCACAAATATTCATAAAAACCAGTTAAAGGAGTGTTTGGGAATAGCTTAAATATAGTTTTCAAGTTTTGAGTTTTGGATTGTTAGAGTTCATTTGCAGTTAATAAGTAGTATAAAAGTGCTTTAAGTCATTCACAAGTCATTTTGATAGTCAAACAGGCAAATGGCACTTAAAATGTTTGGGTCAGTTTTATGCTTTTTGGTCATTTAAAACTTGTCAATTTGATTTGATCAGTTCTCACTCAATACTGGATGAAATTGGATCAAGTTTGTTCTCACTTGTAGCTTACTTCATATAGTTTCAGATTCCAAGAGGATTTTCTACAGTATTCCATAATCAGTTAGAAATAAGCAATAATCAGATAAGCCAACTTAGAGCAAGTTTCTGTAACTTGTAAACTGAAATTTTGTATCTCAGTATTCTCTTCATAAACATGCCCATTTTTCTTCACAAATCCTATTAAGTCATTGAGTTACATGATTTTTGAGAAAATCAGCTTTTTGAAAATAAGCTGGTCAACGCTTGGTCAACATAAGCCATTTTTAGCTTAATTCAGATTCTGAGCTTATTTCTGGATGAAAAAGTTTCTAGTTTGATTTCCCGTTCCTTAAATCAGTTGCTTAATCAGTTTCAATCAAAAAATCAAGTTGTGACTGATTAGATTTTGCTATAGCTTATTGTGTGCTTATTGATAAGCACTCATTTGCTTATTTCTCAACTTTAGCCAGTTTCCTTGGACACACGTAGCTTATTTGAGATTTTAAGAGTTTTGAAATTTGTCTCATCAAATTTGGTTGAGTAATAAGCTCAAACGAGCTTAATTTTGTGATTAACCCGTTTTTGCTTAAATAGTTGTGGAAATTGCATATTAGTCCCTAGTGTTTTAAACAGTGTGTAAATTTGGCTAAAGTTCCATGTTTTTAGGGTTTGCAAGTGTTTAGTCCCTATAGTTTTAAAAGTTGTTAAATTTAGTTAGATAATTGTTAGTTAGTTGCATTTTTGGTTAGTTGGTTAGAAGTTTTGCATAATTGATCCTTGTAGTTATCTGTTTTACATTTTTAGTCCCTAGAATTGTTAGAGTTTACATTTCAAGCATTTATCTTTCATAGATTTTACAATTTCAGTCCTTTAAGCTTCATATTTTGCATTTTGAGATTTACTTGAATAAAAACTTGGTATTTGCAATTTGTTTTACATATAAGTAGGTATTATTTTTCCGTTTTGCAAGGTTTTGATTGAATTAGCAAATAGAATATCCAAGCAAGTTTAACAACCAAGAACAATTAAAAACCCGATATTGGTTGGACTTTCCATTAGCAAGAACTGAGAAAAAACGAACTGCATTATACACAATTTCAACTGAAAATAAGCTAAGACTTAGACTAAATCCAAAACTAAGAACAAGTAACAGAATCAAACTATAATCAACTAAAGATCAAACTATCAACAATTCTAAACAACTTTTATCAGGCAGCCATCAAAATTACTCTAGGAAAGAAAGCATGCAGTTGACTTGTTGAGAGGAACAAAAATGAGAGCTTTAAAACCTATTGGAGTTATCCTTTGAGAAGAAGAGGAGCGCTGAGCTCTCTTACCCTAGTGATAACCACCACCTTATCACTAGGAAATCAGTCAATCAACAAAAACAGCTAACAAGTCAACAACCATCATCATTCTGCTTGAATTCTTCAAAAATCAAAGGAATGAACTAAAATCTTCAAGAACAGCTAACAAACTTCTCCAATGTCAGTTATGATCAGTCTATGATCATAACAAACACAAAACATCAACTCAAGTAGCAGGAAATGAACAGGAATAGGAAGAACAATTTTGGCGGGAAAGCTTGAGTTCATATTTTATTCAATGAAAAACGGTTACAAGGTTGTTGGAAGCTAGTAACTAACTAACTGACTCAAGAGTTTGTCAGACTCTTGAGTAGCTAGGGTAAAAATGGAGGAAAGGGAAAGAAAGTAAAGAACTATGTGTTTTTTACAAATTTAAGCTACAAGTTACAAATGAAGTCTATCCATCTATTTATAGGCATGAAGGAGGAGTTAGTTGGGGTTGGTGACGTGTCAGAACCAATCCCAGCTTGCCACGTGTAAAATTCTGCACAATTGCATTTGCAGGTATGAACAAGGAATTGGGGTTTCTTGATTAAGTGAATGATATGTTAATTGATTGGCACCATTGTGTTTGTCTCTTCAAAACGATCAAGTTTGGTGTTGAAAACTTTCCATGAAATTGCTTGTAGCTAAAACGCGATCCTGGCAAATTTATTTGAAGAAGAAGATGCCACGTGTCATCCATTGATTGGCTAAATTTTTATCACACGGATTAAACTGTTGTGATTGGGTATTTAATGCATGTGGCTGAGTGGATATTTATTATTCAATCCGTGTGACTTATTTCCTCTCTTCTCATTGGCTGGAATGTTGTCACATGGATCAAACTTAGCATATCTTTCAAAAGTTGGCAGAATTGGTCCTTCAACTTGGCAGATTGTATTTTCAAGCTAGGATCTTCATTCTTTTGACATATTTGGTCCTTCAACTTTCATTTTTGAACAAAATGGTCCTTTGACTGAGTTGACTTGAGAGTTGACCAAGTTTGACTTGAATCTTGACTTTTTACAATATTTGCACTTTAGTCCTTCAACTTTGACAACTTGTCAAGATAGGTCCTTGTACTTCAAAGTCTTGTCACTTTTGATCCTTCTTTGTCTTTTTCATCCATTTGAGCTTGATTTTTCCTTGTTTGCTTGGAAATGTATCTTTTTACCTACACAAGTGTAAACAAACACAAACATACCACATAACACTGTTTTTGCCAAATAAATTGGTATTTTGCTTCATGTTTTAGGGTTATTTGTTGATAAAAGGATATGAGTTTAAGCTCATATCAAATTCCCCTACACTTGAACATTGTCATGTCCTCATGCAATATTATATATTTAAGCTCAAATATACATTTTCCTCATAATTAATCCACCTTGGCCATATGAGATGCATCTACACTACTCTAAACTAAATGATGCATGATTTTGACTTTTAATAATGCAATGAACGAAATACAATTCTATCTATATCTTTTTGATTTTTCTTGAAATGGTTTTGATGGAAATAACTCATAAAGAATTCAATGGCTTAGATTAGGGCTTGGGTACCATGGACATTTATCACCCTCAAGTTTCACTTTCCCCATACCAAGCTTAAAAATGGGATCATTGTATTCACAAGTAAAAAGTGCATCAACTTATTCATGACAATTAAATGTGGAACCGGTTATTATTTGAGCAAATTGCTTGGAGGCAAATTTGTCATTATTTCAAGTGTGAAGTATAAGAAGTGTAAAATCCAAAAATAAGGAAGCACGGTTTTAATCCTAAGTAATCTTCTCATCCATTACTTGAAAAACCGCTCACAATTAATACAAGTCCGTTTCAAGAATAATAAGTCATTCGCCTTATGTGTAAAATCCTCATGTCATGCTTTCATAAGTAACTACACACTCGCTAAGGAAAGGAAAATAAAACTCATGCAATAATTTACATCCGCCATCTTTTTGAGACTTTGGATCTTCAACCCCGCAACCCGTCAAGGTAATATTGGATTGGAGCAATCTATTGAATCCCCGCAACCCGTCAAGGTAATATTGGAACTCAATAGTCACTATAATTAACACCACACTGCCCCTCTTGGGAGTCTTGCATTATTTTTTTATTTTTATTTTTTTTTCTTTTTCTTTTTTTTTCTAGCCACTCATTTTTTTTTCATAAGCCGCTCTTATTTTTCTTTATTCCTCACAAAGAAATTTGAAAAGAAGAAAAGGAAAAACACCCGCTAAATATGGAGCATGACATAAGTCTAGTACACATAAAACGTGCTAACTTAGAATCTTAAGACGTACTCATATTAACCATGAATGATTAGCCAAAAATGCATAAGAGATTACAAACCAATTAAAACCGTACTTGATTATTTATTAACAATTATATACATGCGAAGAAATTAGAGGTTAAGAAGAGAAGGGTTTAGCCACAAGTAATTGCCATGAAGTCTATCTAGCCCTTTTATACTTGCTTCAACTCTATCATTTCCCATTCTCCACAAATTTAAAATCTCAAATAATGAAATTAGTGGATGCTTAGCCTAATAGACCAATGAAGGACTACATGGTTAAGGATACTAGCTAGAGAATGCTAAAATAAGCAAACTCGGGTTGAGTCAAAATATCCATGGTGGGCCTAATATGTCAAAGAAATCTAAACTTGTTAAAACCATGTTTTATTATATTTTTTTCTTTTTATATATTTTTGATGAAAAATAAAAGAAGAAATATATACAATGCAAATGTGTTATGCAAAATGAAAAATGATTGATGCAAAATTTATGAATGCATATTTTTGTTGGCCAAAGTAGATCAAAAATTTGAAAAATGTTGAAAATTCAATTTTTCCATGTTATCATGCAAGACAATGACAAGTTCTAGGTAAGGTCACTTCGATAGAAGACCCCCTACACTTAAGCTAAACATTGTCCTCAATGTTTAAGAGCATGGAGGTATAAAAACTTCCCCTACACTTATGATAATGAATAGACTTTGCTTAACCCAAGTTAAGGAAAGGACAACTATTAGTGAAATCATGTTTATGCACAAGGTGTCAATGAAAATTCACTAAAGTAACGAAGTGAACCGGATACAAGGGCCTCCTCCATAAGCTCCAAAGCATGAGATGAGTGAGCAACCCTACAAACAATCATGAAGACAAAAGAAGGTCTCCCCTACACTTATCTCCAAGTCTATGCCTTTATTGCTAACCTACAACACTCTAAACCTAGTTATACGATGCTTGAGTTAAGGAGTCTCTAGCTCGACTCGTCCCTCAATGAATTAATTCATGGGGAAAATGGGGACCTCTTGGACCATTTCAACGGAAATGTCCTCCCCAAAGTAATGTTTAACACGGTGACCATTCACTTTAAAATTTGGACCATCGGGTTGGGACAACTCAAGAGTGCCATATGGAAACACTTGAGCAATAGTGAATGGACCGGACCATCTCGACTTAAGCTTGCCCGCAAAAAGCTTCAATCTTGAGTTAAAGAGGAGAACCGGCTCTCCAACTTTGAACTCACGATTCTTGATCTTAGCATCATGCAATTTCTTAGTCTTTTCCTTGTAAAGCAAAGAATTCTCATAGGCATTGGCTCTCAATTCATCCATCTCATTAAGTTGATCTTTCCTATGTGAACCGGCTTGGTTTAAATCAAAGTTAGCCCACTTGAGAGCCCAAGATGCCTTATGTTCTAACTCAAATGGGAGGTGGCACGCTTTTCCATAGACAAGCCTATAAGGTGTACAACCAATTGGTGTTTTAAAAGCCGTCCTAAACGCCCACAAAGCATCATCAAGCTTATCCGACCAAGAAGCTCGATGCTCTCCCACCGTTCTCTCTAAAATTCTCTTTAAACTACGATTTGTGACCTCGGTTTGACCATTTGTTTGAGGGTGATACGCGGTAGAAAGTCTATGATTCACTCCATATTTCTTCATAACTCTCGTGAATTGATCATTACAAAAGTGCGTACCACGATCACTTATGATGGCCCGAGGTACACCAAATCTAGCAAACAATTGTTTCAAAAACTTTACAACCACTCTAGCATCATTGGTAGGTAAGGCTTTAGCCTCCACCCATTTGGACACATAATCCACCGCCACAAGTATATACTTGTTTCCCTTAGAGGATGGAAAAGGTCCCATGAAATCAATTCCCCATACATCAAATATCTCACACTCTTGGATAAAATTTTGTGGCATCTCATCACGTTGTGTAATCTTTCCTTGTCTTTGACAAACATCACAAAATTTCACCGTTTCTTGGGCATCTTTGTAAATGGAAGGCCAATAGTAACCCGAATCAAAGACTTTCTTGTCGGTGTAGTTAGGCCCAAAATGTCCACCCGTAGGTCCTTTATGACACGCCTCTAAGATCTTAAATGCCTCGGGCCCATCTACACACCGTCTAATGATTTGGTCCGCACATTGCCTAAAAAGATATGGATCATCCCAAAAGTAATACTTAACTTCCTTAAGAAACTTTTTCTTTTGTTGATAAGTAAGACCCTCAATAAGCACATTGCCCACAAGATAGTTTGCTATATCCGCAAACCAAGGTGTGGCATCCTCTTGGGAAGAGATAGACATGAGCTCCTCTAATGGAAAGGATTCATTAATTTCTTGGTGTGGGAAATCTCTTTGAAAAGGATGACATCCAAGTCTCCAATTTCTTAAGGATGTTCAAGCAACTCAACATCAATATATCTTTTGCGGAAGCTCTTGCTTATATGCCAAAGTTTGCTAAGATGTTCAAGGATTTGCTCTCAAACAAAGAAAAATTGGTTGATTTGCCCAACACATCCCTTAATGAAAATTGTTCCGCGGTGTTACTTAAAACCTTACCAACAAAACTTGGAGATTCGAGGCGCTTCTTGATACCTTGTAATTTTCCCGGTGTTGAAAATTGCATGGCTTTGGCGGATCTAGGGGCGAGCATAAACCTCATGCCTTTATCGGTTTGTAATTTAATATTTCGTTTTTTTAGTATAGTTGTCTTCTCAGCTCGATTCGAATTGATATAACGTTTTCTAGCAAGAACTTAATTGTTTTTGGTTAACAAAAGATTATTTGGTATTTAAGCTACTTTGACAAACAAAACACTTAAAAGGTAAAAATAGCTATATACGTAACCGTACTACGCTAAAACACATTGCACGTAAAGCATTTAAATGCACAAAATGCAAAATTTAACAAAATTTTAAATTGTAAAATATAAATGCACGCAAAACGAGAAAAGAATCTAATATAAAATTCAGAAAATGTAAATGGACCTAAATTCATCTAAGTTTATGACTAAAAAGTTTACACTTCAACTAAATGGTTTTTATCTAAAAATTTCCTAAATCTGTAACTTAAAATTGTATTTTTCTAAACTAACTCTGGCCCAATAACGACTAAAGCCCAATTCCTATTTACTTCCTACAGTCTAACTAGCCCAATAACAAGTTGGACATTCTCTGCAATTGTTATTTAACTGGACGGACTAAAAGAGTAACATTCTAACTAATGAAGGACTGTTAACGAGATGACAAGAACACAAATGAAGGACGAAATGTGTATATTGACTAAACTACCTAAAAGATTGAAAAATATAGTCTGTGAATACTTGAATGAACTCAATTTCTAATAGTTTTTTTTACGCAAGATTTATTACAATCACAACTTTACCAAACGCTCCTTAACAACCTAAAAGTAAATTTATCAAACTGCCTATAGCAATTAATAGAATTAAACTAAACTTTAACCTAATCTTACTGATATAAAGCCTACTCTTCCCAAAACTCTTATACGATGAACATATCTACAACTTAAGTACTAACAAGAATCGTAACAGCCTATTAAAACAAATAGCATGAATTCTACTCTGTTGACTAAATCAGCATGTTTAAACTACAAGTTTGTAAAATCGTAAAACGTGCTTAACCTGCTACATCCAGGCCAAGTCCTTTGACGTGAAGCGGAGCGCTGAGCTCGCTTTTCTATCTTCTAAACAAGAACTGAATCAACGGTACTATTAACTGCTACTATCTGCTGAATTGAAGATCTCATCGAATCTGCATCTGTGAACACCTGCAAAATTTACAACTAAACGAAACAGAAAATGTTATCGCTCAAAAGCTTTGAGCTTATGAGCTTCCAAACATAATCAAGAAAAGTAAATCAAATCACGAGTAACATCAGTTCCTCCTACTGGTGTATTCTGAATGTTTCAGTAAGCTAGAATCAAACTTACTGAATAAGCTGTTCCAAAATGAAATTTAATGAACTGATAACTAAAAGTGAATGATTTTTTTCGATAAAACTAGAAATTAAGTATTCTTAATTCGAACTAACTGATTCCGAAAAACTGATTATTAGGAACTTTACTGATGAGTTAATACACAAATTCAAAGTGCTGAATTACTTAAATCTGCTAAAAGCTACTTCTTGTCTATAACACTGATTAAACTATTTCAACTGAAATCTATCGGAAAACAATCTGAAATCTGAACTAGCTGAATTTTCCTATCTCTAATGTAACTTGCTGAATTTGAATGACGAAAACTATTGCTTTTTCTCAAACTAAACTGAACTGATCCAAAATTATAGCACTAAATCATCTCATAACCGATTCTAACTACTAACAAACTTTATTCATGCGTGAATAGTAACAGTAATCGACTTAACAGAATTTTTCTTCCAAATCACGTGAACAGTAAATGTAAATGAAGAAAACAAAAGCTTTAAGAAAAATAGAAGAGAATAAGAAAGCTTGAAGAATTCATTAATGGTGGAAAAATTAATTCGGTTACAAACTAAAAACTGAATCAGTTACAAATTTTAATAAGAAAGTTGAGAGAAAATTAAACTAACTAACTAATCTAACAACTAGGTGTTTCTACACCTAAGCTAACCGATTGAAACTGATGTCTTCATCTTCTTTATATAGCCGTCGAGAAGAGGAGATGTGACGTGTTCTCGCCAATGAGAAGTAGACACGTGGAAAATACGAGGATAACTCGTTCTTCATCTTCAATCCAAAATTGGGGGTTTCTTTATTCTTCATTCTTGATCTAATTGACTTATATCCTCATGTAGAGGAGATCAATAGGAGTATTTTTGTAGTTATACTCTTCTTCTGAATCTTCATGGATCGTTTGTTATTTGAGTTTGCAGGTTTTGGAGATAGAAAAGAGGAGTAAACCGTCTGTTTCTCTCTCTTGAATGGAGAAGAAGACGCTTGTTTGGGTTGTGTGTTTTGACCGGTTTGGTCAAATTCACCAAAGTAAATATTAACTTTTCATAATTTTGCATTTTGGTCCTTTCTCTTTCATTCTTTCATCAAATGTATATAACTTTGAAATCAAGTTTCTTTTAATCCTTCGTCTCGTAGAAAATTGCAAGCTAAGCCCTTGATCTTTGATAATATTGGCAAATAAAGTCCTTAGAAGCTCTTTCGTCCTTTTCTTCATCTTTTGTGATATAAATCCCTTGAAAACGCGTCTTTGTTCCAAAATGTATCTTTTTACCTGAAAAACACATAAAACACAAATACACGCATAATTCTGATATTTTACAGTTAAAATAATGTATTTGACTGTGTTTTGAGTGGTTTTTTGGATCATAATTGATGAGTGTTTTCACACTTATCAGCAGGTCAATTCAACATCATGTCTGGCTTTTACATTTTAAATTTAAGTGATCCATACAAACACAGACATGAAAAAACTAAGACCTTCTTCCGCTTTTCGTAAATGGAAGTGACAACTTTTAAGATGGAGGAGCTTACGAAGAACCTAACATAAGTAGAAAACACAAATAATATTTCATGCAATGACAAACAGATAGATATTTGCTGAAAGACCAAATAATGGTTTTAGTAAGCATCAATTGGGAAAAAGTATTTTCAAACTTCCTAATAAAAAAAGGACCAGACAGAGTGACTTCCCAACTCGTTTGACAATCTTCAAATTTTGCTCCATTTTGACCCACATGCGCAATCCATCTGCCAGATTCCTCTTTACTGCAACAAAATAACTTCGAGGATTAATTGGACATAACCTTGAAATGGTTTTGCTTTTAAAGTCACTAAGTGCAAAAAATGGACAAAATCTAATATGGTACGAAACCACTAATAGTTACTAATATGGTATGTTCTACTTTGAACCTTTTGTTCTTTACTGCAACAGGTCAACTCAACAACTAAAAAAATACAAGTTATAACATAGACTATTGTAACTTTTGTAGTACTTGTAGATTCTGTGTGTTTGAGTCTTACCTGTGTGTTTGAGTCTTCGTTTTCTGCTATCAATTTCAACAGTTCATACATTTATCCCGGACATCAAAAAAGTGGAAAAAAATGAACCGATGATAACACAAATCTTTCGTTCTTGTTCTGAAGCTTTCCCAGCAAAACATCTGTTGTTTATCTGTTTAATAGAAGCATCTGTTCCTCTCCACTTTCTGTTGTAAATAGTTCCAAATGTACCAGAACTTATTTTAGGAACCTCTTCAAGGTAATCATTCCTGATAATCTACAAAACAAAGAGAGAAAAATCATTCGCTGACAGTACTATAGTCTATAGACATCAGATAAGATCAAATCCTTACCTGCAAAGGAACGGCATCATCTGAAACAGGAAAGCCAAGAATTTGTTTTTCTGGAACCTTAGTTTTCAGATCCTGCACAAATAGAACAACATTATGTAAAAAGAAGAGAAGTATTTTTGTTGCTTTTTACTGCATTTCCAGCTAATCCGATAGCCTATATACAAACACTCCACTATTTAGTTAGTTATTTTAAAAATATTCAAAGTAATGTAACGATTAATGAAAGCACATATGAGTGTGCTTTCCAAATGAGTATTCGCCAGAAATAGGGTTGTAGCATCTTTTCAACACCATTTTGTAGAGCACACAAGATTCATAGTCGAAGATGTTCCTTCCCCTCTAGCTTGTGACAGCTTCTCAAATCCCTCTTTAAGTTAAAACAACACGAACATGAGTAGTGTTAAGAAAGTTGGTTACATTATTTTACTCTTCATATATCTCGGTTATTTCCTCATTAGGGTTGATTGTTTATTTTAACTATTTTATAAGTAACTAATTTATTAACTGTGATCAAAACTATTTAGGAGGTTGTGCGCTTTAAAAAAGTTAGCAACACAGTTGAACAGTTCCCTCTTAGGTTAAAAGCACTTATTTTACCCTTTTTAGATTTAACACAACCTAGACAAGAACCATTCATGAGAGTAATGGGTCGGTATTGCTACCTATAGCTCACTCGTATAGAAAAAAAAAAAAATTAAGGGTGCACTTAGTTAAGGATCTTGTTCAAATCAAAATATGCATCAAATTCTCCATAAAATAGAAGTTTAACATTTTTTATATAAAAAAGGAAAGTAGAGAAGACTCATATTTTTTTGTTCTTTTTGATCCCAACCTTCAAGAGCTGTAGATAAATTTTATATAACTCTTAATAATGTTTTTACCCTTTGTGTTTGGGCTGATGTGACTTTAGATGATTGTCAATTGTTCAGTCATTTCCTAGAACGCTCTTGTTCTATCTGAATACAAAGATGACAAAATGAGCTAAAACGATACTCTCTTCCATCTTTATTAAAGTAGTAATACCAACATATACATAAGAATCATGAACTATAACCGAATAACCAACAGTAACAAATAAACAATAGTATTATCTTCGGTTGCCTTTAAGAAATAAAATAGTACAGTCATTAATTAATCGATACAGCTAGTTAACATGGATTATAAACTAACATTAAATACAATGTCGCCAAGGATACAAAAGTACATAAACAAAATTATTATAAATTGGATTGAAGTTGGATACAAAAGTACATAGGAGCAAAATACGAATAGTTTACTTTCTCATCAGAGTTTGTTTTAAATTGTGAAGACATAGACAAAGAACTTTCAGACTCGTAGGACTCCTATCGGATGACTTCCTCTTTTAACAAAATTTCCCCTCTTTTCTGAATTTAAATAATATCTTTCTGATTGCTTCTAATCATTCCTTGTTATGGACTCCACCTTAAAACATAGGATTATAATATACCCTATTCAGAAACATGTGCTTTTGGGAAACAGTCATGGGTTTACTTATTTTAACGAATATTACAAATGAAATTTAATGATATTGACCTGTAAATACATTGAATATACCTTATAACAATCTGGTGCCTCTTTTTCAGTCGGTAGAATTATGGTTGTAGCAATAGGCACCAAGAAACAACCTAGAGAAAAAACATATCCTAATAAACTTGCAAACCTTCAAACCAGAAAGATTAACATGTAACTTGCAAAACAAAGAAACTTACCTAAATAAATTACTAACTTAGTTACGGTCTATACTGTGCAACTCACAAAGAAACTGACCTTTAGCATGTGAACTCTAACCTCTGCGATATCAGAACCATTCTTGCAAAACAAATAAATACAGTTTCATTAGGGTTTAAGATTAGGGTTCGAGAACAAAGAGGCACACTTTTTTTCGCGTGTGTTGGTTTTGGGGTATACGATTATCTTGATAAATAAGTATACGTAATGTGTATATGTTTGGATGTGTATATGTTTGGATGTTTATCTTGTTTTAATTTTAGAATATTCCTGATGTATAAGAATAGCATTGTTTTTTTTAGAATCTATTAACATTGTTGTTTTATAGAAAATCACAAAAAGTAGTGTAGCTTAGTGGTAAACCTGGGTACTTGTTAGCCATGGGTCACGAGGTCAAATCTACCATTCAACGCTTTTTTTTACATAATTTCTGAAAATCCTTTTCAAAACGCGATTTTCAAAAATGCGTTTTCAAAACGCGAATTTTTAAAAACAACATTTTCAAATCATAAAAAATGTGGAAAGTTGAGATATTTTAGAGATTTCTGAAATACTATTGGTTTAGAGGTGCCATGTCACATATGACTGGGATTAGAGGTGTGGTTTCAAATCGTAATTATACATATATATACATATATATATATATATATATATATATATATATATATATATATATATATATATATATATATATATATATATTATATATATATATATATTATATATATATATATATATATATATATATATATATATATATATATATTTGATATATATATATATATATATATATATATATATATATAAATATATATATATATATATATATATATATATATATATATATATATATATATATATATATATATATATATATATATATATATTCTATATATATGTATATTTATATATATATATATATATATATATATATATATATATATATATATATATATATATATATATATATATATATATATATATATATATATATATATATATATATATATATATTCTATATATATGTATATATATATATATATACATATATATAGAATATATATATATATATATATATATATATATATATATATATATATATATATATATATATATATATATATATATATATATATATATATATATATATATATATATATATATATATATATATATATATATATATATATATATATATATATATATATATAGGCTTCGGTTCCATTGAGAAGGTTTTTATTTTGAGAAATTTGAGAAATCTTCGTTTGAGCCATTGATTCGAAATTTTTTCATTGATTCACTAGTTAACATCATTTAATAGTGAATCAAAACTATAAATCATAAGTTTGATTCATAATTCTTTGTAAAATCGAGTTATGAAATGATTCAATAAATTTGTGTAGTAAATTCAATATTTACAAATATCGCAAAATCGAGAGTTTTTTAATGTTGATTCAAATTTTTTTGACTCATTTTGTATTATTATCATATTAATATGAATCAACACTTGAAAAACTTGAGTCAAAGTTAACAAGCTATGGTTTTTGAAAAACCTTCTCAATTTAGAAGGTTTTTTTCCTTCTCAATCGATCCAGATTCTATATATATATATATATATATATATATATATATATATATATATTATATATATATATATATATATATATATATATATAATATATATATATATATATATATATATATATATATATATATATATATAATATATATATATATATATATATATATATATATATATATATATATATATATATATATATATATATATATATATATATATAATATATATATATATATATATATATATATATATATATATATATATATATATATATATATATATATATATATATATATATATAAGGGTCACTTTCTTTTCAGAACCATTATTAGTGTCAGAACTGTCAGAACCTTTCTAAACCAATCAAAAATTAGAAAATATTAAAGTTTTTTTTTTCTAAAAGGGTATATTTGTAAAATAGCATGTATATACTAATTTTTTTTAAATTCGTTTTTTAAAATTATTTATTTTCAGATTTTTTATTTTTATTTACTTTTTTTAGTTTCACTTGTAAAAATCAATTTTTATTCAATTTTCACAATTAAAAAAATTGTTTTTTCTTTCTTCCAATACATGTATGTTTTTAAAATTCTTTTTTATAAATTTTTTAAGATTCATATTTTTCAATTAGTAAGATACATACATGTTCTTTTAAGATAGTATAAGTTTTTAACAAAAAAAACATAGATGTTATACATAATTTAATATCTATTGAAATACATATAAATACAAGTTTTTGAATTATGCCAAACCAAGTACATAAAACATTGTACATAAAACTTGATATTGATTAAACAATTGAAATATAAATATACACGCTTTAAAAAACATATGTGCACGCCTTGAACATGTATGCACAACTTCCAAGAACATATGTGCACGCCTTGAACATGTATGCACAACTTCCAAGAACAAATGTGAACGTCTTCAAAAAAACATACGTATATTTCCAGTTTATCATCAAAATCATTGGAGCATATGCGAAAGTCTTCAAAGAAGATAATTGGACGTCTCAAGGAACCTTTGTAGTTTGAGCTTCCTAAAAGGCAATATGATTAGGATTAGTTGAGTATAAAAACAAATTACTGTCAATATATTAGAACTTAATATAGCACTTATTTTATAAAATTTAGTAATAAATAACATGCATGTATTATCACAAAAACATATATGTAGTAGTAAAAAACATACATGTTTATATAGCTTTAGTTTATTTAAAAAACATATATGTATTAGTAACAAAACATATACGTTTATTAAAAAACATATATGTTTATTAAAAAAACATATATGTTTATTAAAAAAACATGCATGTTTATTTTTAAAAAAACATACATGTTTTATGTCCAA
>JANFOE010003398.1:0-37363 GCA_025667525.1 Glebionis coronaria
ATATATATATATATATATATATATATATATAATATATATATATATATATATATATATATATATATATATATATATATATATATATATATATATATATATATATATATATATATATATATATATATATATATATATATATATATATATATATATATATATATATAAATATATATATATATATATATATATATATATATATATATATATATATATATATATATATACATACATATATATATATATATATATATATGTATGTATATATATATATATATATATATATATATATATATATATATATATATATATATATATATATATATATATATATATATTATATATATATATATATATATATATCTAAATATATATTTATATATATCTATATATATATATATATATAGAGGGGGGTTATTGTAAGAGAATTATTAAAATTGAAAAAGTGAGAACTCTTATAAGCCGTTGGATCACTTATCTCATTTTAGATGACAGTTATTATGTCTGAATGGCATTGTTGTAATTAACATGAAAATATAAGGGCTTTATGTATCATATTAAAAAATGATTTACCCGGCTATTTTTGAGTTTTAAAGCCTTCAGTTACAACTTACAAGTGGTGGTGTGATGATCATCATTCTTCAGACATCAATTAAAACCCAAATCATCCACCAAACAAAAATTCAACCCGTGAAAAATGCCAAATAAATTAAATAAAAAAATCAACAAAAATAATCACAATGCTAGAAATCGGGATATGCTACATCAACAAAATTAAATAGCAGATCATCATCATCAACTCAAAAAGCTAAACTTTGGGATTAGGGTTTGACCAATCAATTGTATCAATTGGGTATAAATGGAAGCTCCACCAACAATGGGTAACACAAATTTTCATCCAATTTTAACTGGTAAGCTACATAAAGTATAATGTCTTTAATCTTGGTGTTTAACAAAAACCTTGGTACAAAGATTTAAACTAATTATGAGTTTATTGTTGATTTTTCAGTAAGAAGAAGTAGGAGGTTGCCAATAATGAAAACAGAAAGTGTTGGAAACAATAGTGTTGTCGATTTATCTGATGCGCCTATGAATGATTACGCACCACGTAAGTTCTTAATTTTTGATTCTGTTTATTATTTGTGTTTATGTTTTTGGTTAGTGGTGTTCTAGTTAAACATGGTAACCAGTTAACATTATATGAATGATGTGCCGGAAAACAGGGTAAATAAATGTACCAGTAACAAGTTAGACATTTTAATTTGTAGGGCAGAAATTGTTAGTTTTGTGTTAGTGTTATGAGATGTACCGGTAACCAGATAATATGATGTGCCGGAAAATTGATGTGCCGGAAAAATAGTGACGAATCAGTTTTTCATTAGTGTTGGCAAAAATTAATTTGTAGGCAATAATTTTAAACGAGTGTACCGGTAACAAGTTAAAACCTGGATAAGTTCGATACATAATTGGTGATAATTAGAAATATTTGATACTTATTTGATACGTATTTGTATGAACTCGATCACGTGGTTTAGATAGTAAGTGTTTGTGTGGTTATTAATATGTAGGTTTGGTGGAACACAATAGTGAGCAGGGGATGAATGAAGGTGCCAAAAACAGGGGCGAAATTAGGCGGTGCGGATGGTTTGGGTAAGAAGTAGCTTGGAAAGAAGGAACATGGAAAAAAAGTAAGTTCTTTATTGTGGCAGAAAAAGAGTGTGGTAAGGATGGTTTGAGGAAAAAGGTTAATATGAAGCGTAAGTTAGAATCGGATAACATGAAAGGAAAAAAAGAAACTATTGGTGAGGCCAATGTTTCTGAGAAGCCTGTTGGTGAAGAGGGTGGCTTGAATAATGTTGGAGAGGAAACAAATGGTGTAGAAAAAACTAGTGATGCGGGACTGGTTAATAAATTGCCAAGCAACCCCGTTTGTAAGGCACCTGATACACTACACTCACGTGTAGCTTTGTGTTCATTGCATAGATTGATACCCAATCTATCACCACAACAGCAGAAAGCTATAGTTGAGATGGGTTTTGGAGATGTGCTTGAAATTTAAGATAAAGGATGTACCGGGACGTCTTAGTTATTGGTTATTGGATAATTTTAATGAAGAAACGTGCACGTTGAATGTGAATGGTAGAACGATACCTATCACAAGGGCAACAATTAAAGATGTTCTTGGTGTACCTATGGGGCCTGTGTATGTTCAGACTCGTAATGAAGCAGATTTCAGGCACCGTTTGGTCATTGAATGGAAAAGACAGTTTGGTAAGAAGGAAAGGTATTACCATCTCCCACTTGAGCAACTATTATATACACAAACCGATGAAGGATGGTGGTTTAAGTTAAATTTCTTGATTCTATACTTGACGTCAACTGGGGAAACCAATAAGAATGTTACGTGTAACTTAAGGTTTCTCCATTGTATCAATGAAGACACCCCTTTCTATGTATTTGACTGGTGTACGTTCATACTCGAGTGTCTGGTTAGGACTAAGAAAAATTGGGTCAGAAAATCACACTACACCGGACCGATAATTGTGCTTCTGGTATGCTGTTTAATCTAATATTACAAGCATATATATATATATATATATATATATATATATATATATATATATATATATATATATATATATATATATATATATATATATATATATTATATATATATATATATATATATATATATATATATATATATATATATACAAATATTTGTTACATTTGGTGATGCATGAAATGTTTAATGCCCCAACAGATTTTGTATGCCTCCTCGCTGCCAATCAAAGAAAAACAAAGAGAGAGTTTGCTTTCCGTTAGCCAACAATTTCACTGCTGACATGCTGGACAAGCTCGAGGCAGAAAGATTCAGTACGACGAATGTCGATGTAAGAAGTAACAGTTGAATACCATTAGATATAAAGTAGCTTGTATGATATCATGGTACATTGTTTTCATAGTATGCTGATGTATCGGGATATAATGCAGGAAGTTAAGAAGAGTGTCGCGGAAAAATTTAAAAAGGCTAGTGAGCTTATTGGTGAAGCTGATAACGCATTGGATGATGCGATTGACCAAAACCCACATGATAATGACCTGATACAGTTAAGGGAGCTACGAAATGTGTTATTTGGGACACGTACTTTTAGTGGGTCAGACAAGGATATTCCAAAACAGAACGACGAGCAAGCTAGTGATGCACCTGAACAGAATGATAAAGATTCCACTCCAGAAAAGGAGCCACTCCCGTACACTCAGGTGTATGGGAGCCCGTCTGCGTATGCTGAAGAAGTACAATTAGAGTTAAGCAACAAAGAGAAAAAACTAAGAAGTGACAATGTCAACATTCCAAAGTTTGACTTGGGCTTTTCTACACCATGACATGCAACACGTATGGAAGGGCTTGTAACTCCTGAAACATTGAATGGGGTGAGATGAGGAAGAGATGTGTCGGGCAATGCTGATAGTATAGGTGCAGTTACACCATACAATATTTGCGAGGCAATACCGATACAAAGCATCGCCCTGTTGTTGCACCTAGAAGGAGTCAACGTAATGTTCGACCAGCGGAAGTCTTACGTTCCCCATACGTAGTTAGGGAAGTTTATGTGTGTGGTGCGTTGTCTAATCATGAGAGAAGAGCGGCACACTGTTTGTTCAGCGGTTTATTCTCGCAAACGTAAGCACCGTTTGTTCAGTGGTTTGATTCTTGCAAACGTAAGCACCATTTGTGTTTATTATTTTATGTTTTTGTTGTAGGGACATCTTGTTCAGGACCGATTATGTGACTGGGCATAGGGGTGTACTGGAAACCTTGTGCCCGAGTATAAAGATATCAAGTGAAGTTGTCGACATATTCACCAAGGTTCTGAATCATGCTGAGTTTTACCGTGATCCCTTGAAACCGATGCGCAAGGTTTTTTGTGATGCATCACTGATGGTACATATCATGCTAACATTTTTTGTATATGGTTTATTATGTTTTTTGTACAATTTTATATATATGTTATTTATATTGTTACACCTTTAATGGCAATAATTTACATGAAAAAAGCACGAATGGAATGTCAAAGACTCGTCGGCAAAGGAAGATGATGTTAGGAAGGCTGCTGACAGATTCATTGCAGAGATGCTGCGTATTCTGAGAACCACAACCTATAGGACTCTCTCAAATGTGGATTTGGTAATATTTTAAATATGGAAACATGTAATTTTGCTAGAATGATACATTTTTCGATAAGTTGGTAATGAGAAAATACTTTTTGTAGGTGTTCTTCCCAATAATTCAAGGGGGTCATTTTTTCGTTGTATGCATGCATCTGAAATGGAAAGAGGTGCATATTCTCAATAATATGTATACAATATGCACAGATGTATCGGAGAGATATGATGGTGTAGTTGACATTCTGGTATGTTCCTTTCCATGTTAAGTTATTGGTTGACAAATGTTGTAAGGGTAAATGAAGAACATTACTAGTATATTACAGGGTGTTTGGGATAGACGTTAATATAATTGTATGTGTATCACGAAATAGTATAGGCATCAAATATCACTAAAAGGGTGTTTTGGGATAGACTTTTATGAAGTTTGGAGTGCAAAATAATATTGCGTCAAGTAACAGTTTTTTTTAATGAATGCAACAGGTGGCTAGGTTTGTAGATTTCCTCACATACCAAAACCATCCAGCACAAGTAGCAATGAGGACTGCTGCACAAAAAATCCTAAATTTGGGGTGTAGGACCAAACATAACTTCCTTGACTGTGGGGTTTTTGCAATGCGCCACATGGAGACCTATATGGGTGGCGGGGAATACGATGACCGTTGTTATCTTAGAAGGGAATCAAAGGCGCAGAAGCTACAACTTGATGAAATACGAATGAAGTACGCAACAAAGATCTTGTTGTCTGACATTAATCAAATCAAATCAGCTTTTGAAGTTGAAGCTGAAGCATACCGGCTGTTGCCGTTAGAAGAACAGCAAAGGCTAGTGGATGGTGTATTTAAAACAATAACTAAACGTATGGAACGTATGCTGTAGTTTCAGTTGGTTTTAGGTATTTTGAATAAGTGGGATTCGTTTGGTTTATCACAAACTTGCTTATTGCAAATGTGTTTGCTTTTTTTTAACGATTGGTGTACCACCAATCATGAACTTATCTTTATTTTGGCTTGTTATCTTAAGTTATGTTTGAATTAATGTAATCTTAATTAAGTTATCGTGTTATTATTTTGGTGTCTATAGTTGGTTCATTTTTTCCACTTATTATTCCATAGATTATGTTTATTGGGAACATGTTGGTACATATTGGTTTATGACAAAACATACAGACTAATATGTACAATTGTGTAAACACAAACAATCTTTATGTGCATCACCTGGTACATACCAAGTATAACCAAAATGTTGGAACATACAAGCTTGAATCCCCTTTTGATGCCAATCTTTGGTACCCAAATTATAAACAATCTTTCTAAAACACTGATTTAAATGCCTAAAAAAAAGTTATTCTCAACAGGATGTATCTGGGTTGGTAGATTTCTGTTAAACGGATTGCCAAACGCTCCTTAAAACAGAGAAAAAACGCAACAAACAACTGAGTGAAGCTGAATTATAACATAAAAAGACGAGACTGACGTTTGGTATCAGGATTGATATGTTTTAACACCTGGTGCACGCGGTGCCAATCTGGTGTATCGACGATTTGGATTGGATTTAGTTAAAAGCGTTGCCAAACACCCCTTTAAAAACTATAAAATACAAAATAAGCTGATGTACCAAGTTGATGTACACACTCTTGTGAACGTGATACTAGTCTGATGTACACACTGTTGTGCGTAACCCACTTAACCGTTTGAACGTGTGAATAGTCTGATGTACCATGTTGCATCATAATTTTCTAAAAAATAAAGAAACTAGTAAAAAAGATGGTACATTTTATAAGGACTATGTACCAAGATGCATCAAGTGATACAAACCGAATCACCTCGTGCACGTGATGCAAATCTGGTGTATCAACTTTCTGGATTGGATTCAGTTATAAGCATTGCCAAACACCACTTTTAAAACAGTTAAATACAAATAAACCGATGGAATCAATTTTTTGAACGTGTGACTAATATGATGTACCAACTGTTGTGCTTAACCCGCTTAACCGTTTGAAATAGTCTGATGTACCAACTACTGTGATTACACATGCATACAACGTGATGTACTAGTGTGATTCAGGGGATAATAAAGAATTGTATACAATCTGATGTACCATATCTTTTTTACTAGTTTCTGTTAAACGCGTGATACAATAAAAAGGAATGCCTCAGCTTTTTTTAATACTTTGCAAAATCTCAATTGCAGACCTAAACACTCAATTGCTAATAGACTGCAAGCCCAAACATTCATTTGATGATACATTACAGACCCAAACAGTCATTCAGAAAAAAAGCTGATTATTCTTGTGATAATTTGCAGACCCAATCAGTAATTTGCTGATCCATAAAAAGCCTAGTTGTAACACCCCACTTGGATAAGTGGACCGTTACGTGTATTTATGGCGTGTCATCAAAGCATAAGGTAAACGTCCTAAAACATTAACTGACCATAAAGGAGTTACCGGAATCAAACATCGGTAATCCAAACATAAGCTCAAAACATGTAAAATAAAATACTGCAGGAAATGACTAAACAATGTCCAAAATAAGCAGAATAAGGTAAGAAGTGCATGAAGTAAGAAGTCTAGCTAACTCCCATCCAAATGCACATGCTCTCAGAATCCTAAGAGCGTCCTGGTGTACCTGCCGTTAGAACATGAAAGGAACTACGGCTAAGCATAACACTCAGTGAACGGATATAATGCATGATAAGAATATACTGAATGAAACAGATGATAGAATACTGAAGCTGTAAGACTGATAAGTAAAGTTGTAGCGGAAATCTGTGCATAATCTGTAAAGCCTGATTTATAAAATAATAAAGCTGAACTGTTATCTGTTAAAACTGAAACATGCATTTACTGTGTTTTAATTGCCAAAGCTTATATAGGTCATGTGCTGTAACAATGATGCATTAATAACTGGAGGGGTGACCTCGTCATGCTGTAGAGGGGTGACCTCTAAATAACTGTAGAGGGGTGACCTCTAAATACTGTGTTGGGTGGAGGGATCAGCTCCAATGTGAAGGATGTAGAGCACACACCACATTCACCCTGATAACTTGTAAACTGATAAGCCTAGGATGCATCCATACGCCTCACTAAACATACATATAAAAATGGCCAACCTGAACATGAGTGGGACGATGCAGGATATCACTCTCCTGCATGTGAGTCACGACACCAGTGCCTCTAGTGCCATGGTTACGGTACCTCCATAACTAGTACATAAACTGGTCATGCTTGTATATAATGCTCAGGCAATTAATTTAGTTATTAACATGATTACTGATAAGCTTAAACATATACTGGGAAAAACATTTGGTTGCAGACGGGGAATCCTAAATATGCATAGGAAAGAAAGTCCTTACTGAAAGGACGGGAAATCCGTACCTCTTGTCCGGTAACTGACTGAAGGAAGACTGAACGTATACTACTCAGGCTTCACGGAAGCTACAATAATTATAGACGCGAATAAGTTATCTGATCTTTCTTATAATTTACTGATCTTATTGGCTTCTCATTTATTTATTTAAATTCTGAAATTCTGTACGTATATTAGCTGCTAAATCTGATCTTATAGTAATTCCTTTCTAATATATTAACGACCTACTAATAATTATGGACAACGTGTTCTGACGTTATTTAATACTAGAATACTTAACTCTATAAAACATAAGGTTTCTAATTAGCAAAATTTCTAAAACAATTAAATTCATATAATAAAATTATACCTTTTTAAAATATTAAAACTATTTTAATTTAATTTATTTAAATACAATTTTAACATTTATAAAAAACATAAGTAATATAAAGGTATCATTTAAAATCTTCCTTTTTTATTTTTATCACAAAGCCTCGAGCCTACCGAGATACCCATTCTCGGTCGCAATAAAACAATACAACTAATATATATAAATCTGTCTAATTAGTGACAGAAATCATAGTCACTAAAAACTGTCATTAAAGTTGGATTTCAAAAACTGTCTAGAAAAGGTAATTTTTGCGACAGAAATAGTGTCACAAAAATTGTCGCAAATCTTTAAATAAAACTCTTTATTTCTGTCTACTTTTCCCACTGTTGAATCCTATTGTTACCACTGTTTTCTAAAGTTCCCACTGTTCGGTTCCCACAGATTTTTTTACTGCTCATAAACCCAAACAGCCCCTTACTGCCCGACAATCCCAAACACTCCCTGCTGGACGAATCTAAACCCAAACAGCCCATGCTGCTGCGTCTTTACCCACTAATTCAATTGAACAAACCCTCTGGTTGGTTTATTGCTACCGACGCAAACCCAAACCAAACCGCCCCTTGTGGGTCAAGGCTGGCCCAAGCAACAACCACATCGAGACCATAATGGTCTCAGTTTTCGTGCAGTCAAACAACCCGACACCCCTTTTCTTGTTCATTATTTTGTGATCATGATTTTAAACCCCTTTGTTTACGTTCTGAAAATAGCTCATGATTTAAAAGGATTAAAGAGAAGGGTGATTACCGTTAAGAGGACAATGACGAACACACACACAATTAAAACAAGATCAAATCGTGCCTCCCTTTTTTTGTTCCTACTATTGGCGGCCATCCCCATTTACAAACCCTAAACCGTCCCTTTTTTTTACTGTTGAGAAAGTGGGGTGGGTTGAAACCCCCCGTTTGTTTATTTTGTTTACCAAAAATGGGTTGGGCTAGGGGCCCATTTCTCCTTTCTTTCTTTTAATTAGTTCTGGCCCATATGGTGTATGTATACCCTTTTATTTTCGTTTAGTGTATAAACTTTTAACTTGCGTGTTTTAAATCTTAAACGTTCGTGATTCAGACTTTTTGTATTATTTATTTATTTTCTGAATAAACGATACTTAATACTTATTTCGTAATACCCGTAAAGCTTGAAAAGTATTATTTATTATTCTGAACTAACTAATTATATTTAATTTCGTAAACCTTAATTTAATCTGAGACTGCGTATTTAATATTCATATCTTTTAAATACGGGTTTTACAATTCTTCCCCTCTAAAAAGAATAATTCGTCCCCGAATTAAAGATACGATTGTACTGGGTTTTACAATTCTTCCCCTCTAAAAAGGAGAAATTCGTCCTCGAATTAAAGGTAATAAGCTGATGAAGTTATAAGAACTGAAAGAACACGTAGACTGAAAAGACAATTAAGCTGAAGGATAAATTGTCTTCTAATTAAGACATAATGCTGCTGACAGGTATAAACCTAACATGACTGAAATGATCATGTAACGTGACATGGCTGAAGAGAACATGGAACGTGACATGACTGAAAGAACATAACTGACTTATAGAAGGAAAAGGATGAGAAGTCCGGATGGACTCCTTTGTTTCAAGTGGCTTCCCACTCGAAACGATTCCTTCAAAGGTCTAACATAATAAATAAAAAAATTCTTGGTCCTGATGACCCTGTCCTGATGATGCTGAATGGTTTCTGGTTTCATACTTAAGATGGATTCTCTGAATCTGATAGAAAGAATAAACTATAGCATGAAGAATACATGGAACGGTACGTACATATATCTAGAAAAGATAATATTTATATCTCTGGGTAAGCTGCTGAACTTATAAATGGACGAACTACGTGAACAATTGTGAACGTACTACGTGAGCAATTGTGAACGGGGTTCACGATTATATGAGGAATGATGGGCATGGAATATATTGTGCCCGATGATACATGAAACATACTGTGAACGTGATGCTAGGACATATCATGTACATATGCTGACTGTGGAGAGAATGACAACCGATATGGCCTGAGACGTGAAACGTCTTCCTGGGTATGGAGAAGCTCTGCTAACTTGAGTCTGGTTTCTTAAGCTTTCTGTATCCGTATTCGGTAATAAACCGTGAAACGTGTATTACGAACTGGCCCACGAACTTGAACGTGAACAATGTTACCAACATTAACGTGAGCTTAAATCATGAGATAGCACAAAGCATGAACTGAAATAACATCATACTGCGACTGAGACTTAAATGTGAAAGTGAAAATAAACGTGAACGTAAATATGAACGTACACGTGATTGTGAACATGAACGTGAGCGCGATTCGCGAACACTAATTTCGATCTGACAAGATTGTTGATGGAATATTTTGGAATCATACGACCTATTGCTGAATTTCCTACAGCATGTCAGTGTCCTATCTTGAATCTGCGGCATGTCAGGCATCTAGATAAGAACATAGTTGCATCAATGTGTGATATTGCTTCTATTAAAATTCTGCCTGGGATTACGGAATATTTTGGTGGAAATCTGGTTGAGTAGTCATGGAAAATTTTCAATGAGAACCGCCTGCAATTTCTGCGGTAGCTGTTAACTGAGTTCTAGAAATTTTGTACTTCGTTCACAGGCGTCGGTCGTGACCATCTGGTGATGGCCTTCACCTTCGCAGGATTGTCTGAATTTCCTTTCTACTGAAATAGTGTGGTCCAGAAATGTCACCTTGTTCTACTGGGATTCATGTCTAGAAAGCTGCGTATATAATTTTTTTCCTATCGGAGAATCTATACCAATGTGAGAAGATGATTATCTTGTACCTCTCTATAATTTAGAAGATAAAAACGTTATCAAAGTACATACTGACGATTTTGTCTGCGAAGTCATAAAAAAAATTATTCATAAATTTCATACTATAGCTGGAGCATTAGGGAGCTCAGAAGTATAATTCAATTTTTTTTAGAGTGACTGTAATATGTGCAACAGCAGTCTGGAAACGTCATGTTCTTTCTCTCACCACTAATGGTAGCATGATCGGAAATTTGTTCTGGAAAAAGTTAAAGACATCGTAGCAGGTCAGGTAACCTCCTATTCGTGGAATGAGTATCGATTAGGGATGGTGATCTGGTAAATCTTCCGGTGGTCGATACATGATCTCATGTTACCGGCCTTCTTCCTGATAGACAGAAACGGTGCACTTTCTGGTGGTGCGCTAGGGCGAACAAAGCCTCATTCCGGTAATTCTTGCAGCAACTACTGCAACTCTTTTAACTTAGCTGCAGTCCAGCAACAAGGGTTTTGAAAACAGGTTCTGTACTTGAGACAAGCTCGATGTAGAATTCTGTTTCGTGGTTAGAAAGGAATTTATTGAAATGTTCTGAAATTACATTTGGGAACTCTGGAATAATCTGCTGATCATGAACTTAAAGAACTTCAAAAGTGGATTATAACTGGTGGCTAGACAGTCTTCGTAGCTATGGACTGATAGGTCACGTGCTTGTAAGGAAGAAATAAATTGTACTGATTTTTCTGGCAGAAAGTATAATAATATATTAGAATTTAGTAAGACGAATTTCGTCTTCAACTGGAAGGAAAAACTTAATAAATATAGGTGATACTGTGAAGTCTTTTCCGGATGGGAGATAGGTAATGCCTGATTTAAAATAAAACTGGCATGTGAACACGTGTAGTAAACGTGGCAACTTTCACTGAATTTGTTCGTCTGAATCTCACAGAACAAACACTGCGTGTCTAACCTAGACAATACGCAAGTGGTAGTAACTGAATCGTTAATGGTCTGATTTATGCGTGGCATAACAAAACGGGTATACCCCCTTGGAGGGTACCCTGAATTACTGAGGATCTGGTTTAGAAGGCATACTGAAGTTATAAGCCTTGACTCGCGCCTTGAGAAGATATTCGTATAACATGTACCATGACTGGTATCCTGACACGCGCCTTCCGAAATGATACTTGAGACCTGTGTCTTGACTGGTGTCTTGACATGTGTTTTGGTAGGTGGATGAATCTGGACAAGGCTGAATTTTTTTTTTTGGTAACTGATAAGATTGGCGGACCGGTTAGACTACTGCCCTTTGTATTTTTGTTCACGTCCGTTCCGGGGTTCCGATGTTTACTGACTGATTCATTGTAAGCACGGTGGTTGTCATTACCGCCTTGTCTGTCAGTTTCCCGATGGTCGTTATTTTGACCGGGGTTCATGTAACTATTTCTGTTGAGTGGCCGGCTAGTTACCGGTCCCCACTCTTCTGAATGAGAGATTAGATGAGTGAAGTGTGACATCTAGCTGAGAAAGTAAAAGCAATAGAATGGAATGGTAGTGTCTGATGGTTGAAATTTATTCTTGTCAGAATTTTCGAACTTATGGTTTTTGTCCTTGTTCTGCAGAGTCTTCATAGTATAAACAGCATCCGCATCTCGAGAACTCTCCAAAGTATCAGCAGCATCAGCATTTGTGAAGTCTTCAAAGTGTTAGCGACATCAGCATCTGGCAAAATCTTCGACTCACGAGCAGAATCAGCACCTGGTAGAATATCGACAAGTGGAAACGCCTGAGATGATTAAGAATCGATTAGCAATATTCATGGAGTAAGGTACCTAGTACACCCGGACTACTGTACATAAAGTACAAAATGAATATTGCACATGGAGTATATCTGAGACACTGTACGTGGAGTACACATGAAATACTATACATGGAGTATAACTGAGACATTGTTCATGGGGTACATATGGAATACTGTAAATGGAACTAATGGAAATTTTATGGGATGATCGATGGTGTCACATGTCTGACATGATCAAAGACATAAATTGATTTAAACGGTAGTAAACTGAACTAAAAAGAGTAACATGATAGCCTGGTAATTCCCGCGTAGACTTAATGCTGGTTGTATATAGGTTCACGAATATGATTAAACGGAATTTCAACAATGGTCAACATGAAGACATGACAATTGAAGACCAAACATGATTTATTATGAGAACATGATTTTATTGTAACCCTTCTGTATCTTAGCATAAAAACATCATCAGCTTGCTGAAAACATAATCCTCATAAGGAGACATGAACTTAGTCAGTATGAAAATGACGTTCACGTGAAAGTATAAACTTGACTGATACAAATAACATAGAAGAATAATCAACTGAGGTTTAACATCAACTGATGTGGATAGTTATGGTTTAATCCACAGTATTCATAGTAGGAAGCATGTGACTAAGTATGGGAGGTTCTATTTCGATCCATATTTGTCAAAATTTTCTGAGAACTGTCATGATATGAGCGAAGGTGAACAACTATGGATCGGTTCACAAAACAACATTCAACTGAAAAACATGGAATTTGATCTGAACATTGGTGAACGTTTATGGCGGGTTCACCAAGTAATATTTGACTGAAAACAAAAATCTGTCATGATTAAGGGTAAACACCTATGAGTCGGTTTACGAATACAAAATCTGAACGGGCAAGGGTGAACGCCTATGGGTCGGTTCACCAAAACAAAATTCGTAGAAAAGCACATGCGACTAAATATGACAAGTCCTGTACCAACCTTTTACTTAGTCAAAAACTTTAAGAAAACCGACTGATAACTGAAGAAAACTGACTGATAAATGCATGAGAAACATGAAAGATAACAACGCCAAAATCTAGAAAGTTCCTGGTGACTACCCACTAGTCACATGTCAAGTTTTAGAGCCTACAGGTCGAACCTTGCGCTCTGATACCATAATTGTAACACCCCACTTGGATAAGTGGACCGTTACGTGTATTTATGGCGTGTCATCAAAACATAAGGTAAATGTCCTAAAACATTAGCTGACCATAAAGGAGTTACCGGAATCAAACATCGGTAATCCAAACATAAGCTCAAAACATGTAAAATAAAATACTGCAGGAAAGGACTAAACAATGTCCAAAATAAGCAGAATAAGGTAAGAAGTGCATGAAGTAAGAAGTCTAGCTAACTCCCATCCAAATGCACATGCTCTCAGAATCCTAAGAGCGTCCTAGTGTACCTACCGTTAGAACATGAAAGGAACTACGGCCTGAGCATAACGCTCAGTGAACAGATATAATGCATGATAAGAATATACTGAATGAAACAGATGAAAGAATACTGAAGCTGTAAGACTGATAAGTAAAGTTGCAGCGGAAATCTGTGCATAATCTGTAAAGCCTGATTTATAAAATAATAAAGCTGAACTGTTATCTGTTAAAACTGAAACATGCATTTACTGTATTTTAATTGCCAAAGCTTATATAGGTCATGTGCTTTAACAACGTTGCATGAATAACTGGAGGGGTGACCTCGTCATGCTGTAGAGGGGTGACCTCTAAATAACTGTCGAGGGGTGACCTCTAAATACTGTGCTGGGTGGAGGGATCAGCTCCAATGTGAAGGATGTAGAAACACACACCACATTTACCCTGATAACTTGTAAACTGATAAGCCTAGGATGCATCCATACGCCCCACTAAACATACATATAAAAATGGCCAACCTGAACATGAGTGGGACGATGCAGGATATCACTCTCCTGCATGTGAGTCACGACACCGGTGCCTCTAGTGCCATGGTTACGGTACCTCCGTAACTAGTACATAAACTGGTAATGCTTGTATATAATGCTCAGGCAATTTATTTAGTTATTAACATGATTACTGATAAGCTTAAACATATACTGGGGAAAAACATTTGGCTGCAGACGGGGAATCCTAAACATGCATAGGAAAGAAAGTCCTTACTGAAAGGACGGGAAATCCGTACCTCTTGTCCGGTAACTGGCTGAAGGAAGACTGAACGTATACTACTTAGGCTTCACGGAAGCTACAATAATAATAAACGCGAATAAGTTATCTGATCTTTCTTATAATTTACTGATCTTATTGGCTTCTCATTTATTTATTTAAATTCTGAAATTGTGTACGTATATTAGCTACTAAATCTGATCTTATAGTGATTCCTTTCTAATATATTAACGACCTACTAATAATTATGGACAACGTGTTTTGACGTCATTTAATACTAGAATACTTAACTCGTTAAAACATAAGGTTTCTAATTAGCAAAATTTCTAAAACAATTAAATTCGTATAATAAAATTATACCTTTTTAAAATATTAAGACTATTTTAATTTAATTTATTTAAATACAATTTTAACATTTATAAAAAACATAAGTAATATAAAGGTATCATTTAAAATCTTCCTTTTTTATTTTTATCACAAAGCCTCGAGCCTACCGAGATACCCATTCTCGGTCGCACTAAAAAAATACAACTAATATATATAAATCTGTCTAATTAGTGACAGAAATCTTAGTCACTAAAAACTGTCACTAAAGTTGGATTTCAAAAACTGTCTAGAAAAGGTAATTTTTGCGACAGAAATAGTGTCACGAAAACTGTCGCAAATCTTTAACTAAAACTCTTTATTTCTGTCTACTTTTCCCACTGTTGAATCCTATTGTTCCCACTGTTTTCTAAAGTTCCCACTGTTCTGTTCCCACTGATTTTGTTACTACTCATAAACCCAAACAGCCCCTTACTGCCCGACAATCCCAAACACTCCCTGCTGGACGAATCTAAACCTAAACAGCCCATGCTGCTGCGTCTTTACCCACTAATTCAATTGAACAAACCCTCTGGTTGGTTTATTGCTGCCGACGCAAACCCAAACCAAATCGCCCCTTGTGGGTCACGGCTGGCCCAAGCAGCAACCACATCGAGACCATAATGGTCTCGGTTTTCGTGCAGTCAAACAACCCGACACCCCTTTTCTTGTTCATTATTTTGTGATCATGATTTTAAACCCCTTTGTTTACGTTCTGAAAATAGCTCACGATTTAAAAGGATTAAAGAGAAGGATGATTACCGTTAAGAGGACAATGACGAACACACACACAATTAAAACAAGATCAAATCGTGCCTCCCTTTTTTTTTGTTCCTACTATTGGCGGCCATCCCTATTTACAAACCCTAAACCGTCCCTTTTTTTTTACTGTTAAAAAAGTGGGGTGGGTTGAAACCCCCCCGTTTTTTTATTTTGTTTACCAAAAATGGGTTGGGCTAGGGGCCCATTTCTCCTTTCTTTCTTTTAATTAGCTGTGGCCCATATGGTGTATGTATACCCTTTTATTTTCGTTTAGTGTATAAACTTTTAACTTGCGTGTTTTAAATCTTAAACGTTCGTGATTCAGAGTTTTTGTATTATTTATTTATTTTCTGAATAAACGATACTTAATACTTATTTCGTAATACCCCTAAAGCTTGAAAAGTATTATTTATTATTCTTAACTAACTAATTATATTTAATTTCGTAAACTTTAATTTAATCTGAGACTGCGTATTTAATATTCATAACTTTTAAATACGGGTTTTACACTAGTCATACAAAGAGTGTTGGTGTGAACCAAAAAACAGTAAAGTGGATTTCATTATAAAAAACACACACATCCCATTAAAAACCATTCATACTGAAACAATAAAAAACCAAAATACCAGTAGTTGATAAAACAAACTCAAAAGGAAAAAAACATCGTTTTTAAAGCAGCAATCGATTAACTAAGTTACTATGATGCATTTGGTGATACATAACAAGCTGATGTACAATCTGATTCATAAATAAGCTGATGTACAATCTGATTCATACATAAGCTGATTATACTTATGATAAATTGCAGACCCAAACAATCAATTGGTGATACATAACAAGCCAAATCATAACAAAGGGTGTTGGTGTGAACCCAATAACAGTAAACTGGACCCGGTAATAATAAAAAAAACACACATTCCATTAAAAACCATTCAAACTGAAACAATAAAAATAAAAAATACTAGTAGCTCATAAATCAAACTCAAAAAGGAAAAAAAACATCGTTTTTAAATCAGAAAACGGTTAATAAGTTATTGTGATACGTCTTCTGAATTTTCCATCTCTTCAGCTTTTTTCATGTCTTCAGCTTTTTTCGGACAGTTGCGTGAATCATGAAAACCATATTCGAGACAGTATTTGCACTGATGTGGAGTCTTGTTTGATTGAATCATAGCTATCTCCGCCTGTGATTGTTTCCTCTTATCAGACACGGATCCTTTATTACGACAAACGGGGGCAACAATTTCAACATGTTCAGGCTCCTTGACACCAAGTGCAGCTGCATACAATTCCTTCTTGCTCAATTCAGGTGCGTTTGGTATGTCAATCTTCACCTGTTCTAGCAATGTTGCCAGTTCGTCCTTGTAAATGTGAAGCTTCTGAATTTCAGTAACCAATCGGGTAACCGAGTCTTCGACATTCCCATATATTTCTCTAAGCATACCATTAACACATTCGACCGGATTTGAAGAACTGGCAACATCTATGGGCCTGCCCACAATATTGCTAGGCAAAGCATTCTTTGACCATCTTCGCTGCAAATATTTTCTAATGAAATGAAAAACCTTTGACATTCTAAGAACATAAAAAATATGACGACACACCAAACCATAACACTCGTATTTTAAGCAGGTGCAATTGATCGAACTAGTAGATGGTACATACGTAACCTGCAATAAAAAAGGTATGTTAAAAATTAATTTAATACTAGGGATAATGATGAATGTGTATATAAAAAACAATCAAGACATAGTCTATACAAAGTACAAGATTAGTGTTACCTCGTACTTAACTTCAACGGATACACCTCTCAATTTGTAATCCGCATTAGTATCACGAATCACATAGTTGATGAATGTATCAACTTCTTGAACACTCAGTGAACAACAATTGTATAATGACGCATATATCTCATCCTGAACATCATAAAACAAAGTACGTGTATACAATTCAGCAGCCTCTTTTTCTACTTGTAAGTGAGTTTTGAAATCAGGTGTCGTGTACTTTGAATCATGTGTGTTCTTCCCATACTTGAATCTTTGGGAATCCATTGCTGTATCAAAATGACTCAAAAATTCAATCAAACTCAAATGTGGATGCATCAGCTGCCCAAAAAAGTGATTCTCACTTTCGGACCTTGATGTCGTGCGCATTAGCCCAGACATCGGTTCATGCCTGAAATATGCAGGTATCCACTTTGACCGCAATTCAAAGATATCATGTAACCATTTGTGTTCGGTTAGTTTAAAATCCACCATTATCTCATGACAATGTTCATCAAACACATCGGAATCAATCTTGTCGGTCCACACAATATCACACAAACGCCTTTTAAAGTCAGTGTTGCTACACACGTCTGTTCCGACCTACATACATTTTACAATGTATCCATTTTTTAAAAGATACTGACCAACTTTGTGAAAAAATATGTATTGCTATGACACATTAATATGTTTAAATGATTTATTAAACCTACACTATAAGTAATCAGTCAATATTTCTTCTATAGCTATCTTCATAGGCAATAATTTTTCTATCGCTATCAATAAAATAAAAAGAGAGTACCTTTGTAGTGAGTTTCGCCATTATATGCCACATACAAAGACGGTGGCGTGTATCAGGCAATATTTCTTCTATACCTATCTTCATAGCCGGATCTTGATCAGTAACGACAACCTTCGGAACTTTTACAAATACCTTTCGGAACTTTTACAAATACCTTTTTAAACTTCTTCAACAACCACGTATATTTGATTGCAGATTCACTTGCTAACAAGGCAGCAACAAATATCACACATCTGTTGTGGTTATCAACGCCCGTAAAAGGAACAAGCACCATATTGTACCTACATATAATAACAGACATATGTATCAGTTGGTTCAACATAAACTAATTAACTTGAAAAAAAAGACGCTATGTTACCTGTTTAGCGAAAAGTGGCGTCAAATGACACAACATCACCAAAAGCTTCATAATTACGCTTGGCTTGTGAATCAGCCCAAAACAATCCAACCAATTCCTTTGTTACTTCATCCTGCTTGTATTTAACCGAGAAATCTTCGAAAAACTCTTCCCGGCTCAACAACTTATTAACCACTATTTGGGCATCACGATTACCAATAAATTCATTCAACCCACACCTATAATTTTTACAGTCAACATCTGTTGCGCCAATGTATTCAAAACCACCATACATCTCTTTTATAACTTTCCAGGATCTAACTGGACCTGAATTGACATTGGAAAGTTGGTTTAACAACTGTTGCTTTGAGAAAGTCAGCCTACAAGATGTCCTAAGATACTTGATATCGTCTTCATATACCAAATTATGGTTATGTTTCTCGAAAAACTTTTTGACAACATACTTGCCATCTTCTGTCTTCTTAAGTCTAAGTTGTGCGGTACATCCACACCGACAAGATGCACGTTTCCTCCTTCTTATGACCTTAGTAACACCTAAAGGGCTAGTCGACCCTTGTTTAGTAGCTTTTGAATTTTCAGGCTTAGTAGAGGGTTTATAACCTTGTCTAACACAATAAAAATACTTATAGTCCGGTTCTTCTTTAGTGTCTTTGGTGTTCTTTTGACCACCCTTCCTAACCTCAAATCCACCTGCTCTCGCATAATCTTTGTAAGCATTAAAAGCGAGTTCAACTGTATCAAAAATCGTACCTTCCACTGGTTTATTATTAACTTTGGGAACCCAAAATTTAGAACCATTAGGAGTCGGCTGAAAACTCCCAACCTGAATATTAGGAGGTGTAAATTAACCCTCACAAAGCAGGTCATGGTCATTGCGCACCGGAAGAGGAGTTGATGGTTCTACAACATCAGTGGGTGTAAAATAACCGTCATCCAGCATGTTTTGGTCATTGTGCACCGCTAAAGGAGTATTAGGTCGACCTAAAAAAATAAGGTTTAAGGATTATAAACATTTATAAAATAAAATTTTGATTATTAAATTCATAGATTAATCGGAAATTTTTAGACATAGCTAAACTTTTTCCAAACACACTTATAAACATAAGAAAAAAATTTGTTACCTTCCTCAATATCATCAACAACCTGAATATCTCTAGAATCATACATGGTGACTAAAAAATGGAATTGATTGGAAATTTGTGGTGTGGTTTATTGAAGATATTTGGTGTTAAATAGTGCTTGTGTAATAATAGCCATAACGAAAATCCCTCAAACAAATGATATTCTACTAAAAATCTGGGAATTAATGGAATCATTGTGCAAGATGATGAAGCAAAGAAAACGTTCACTTTCTGTAACTGATACCAGGTTATATGCTATGTTGTACATTACAAAAATACCCTTACGCTCTAAAAATTGTATTATCTGTATTTTTTCCAATTTTTTTTTTGTATGTAATTCATTGACACTTGCTATCATCCTATTGGTTAATGAGTTGTTCTTATTTTTTCAACTTTAAAAAGTTCTCATTTGAACCAAAATCTCCCTCTCTCTCTCTCTCTCTCTCTCTCTCTCTCTCTCTCTATATATATATATATATATATATATATATATATATATATATATATATATATATATATATATATATATATATATATATATATATATATATATATATATATATATATATATATATATATATATATATATATATATATATATATATATATATATATATATATATATATATATATATATATATATATATATATATATATATATATATATATATATATATATATATATATATATATATATATATATATATATATATATATATATATATATATATATATATATATATATATAAAATATATATATATATATATATATATATATATATATATATATATATATATATATATATATATATGTGTTTAATTGATGCACGCTATTAAATATTTATGAATCTTGTGTTTAATTTCACTTACTTATATGTGTTCTTTCAGAATCAGTTTTGGATCCGATGCTCGATGAGCTCCAGGAAATGGTGAGTTATTATTATTTTATATGGAGAAGTAGGTCTACATCTCAACTGTTTGGAATATGTCTTTATTTCTTGCTAATCTATCTCATACGTGTTGGTCATTTGCAGTTATAACATACGTGTTGTGACGGACATTCATTCTGATCCATCAGTTGCATTACGAGTTGCGGAGTGCATAGAAAAAAATTCATGTCGGCCCTGGAATCATGGTACATTTCGTTTTGTTTTTTAATATTTTTATCTTCATTTTCATCATTCGTCGTTTTCTGTAGAGAATGTATCATGTCGCATTTACTTACAGATAGTTTTTTTTTGTCTTTTAATGGCTGCTGCCATGGATAACCCAGGCCGATGTTACGGATTCTTTGCAGCCACTTTTTTAAGCAGAAGATGTTGCGATTACTAAGAAGATTTGTACATTCTATAGTCTAATAATTTGACATCCTTTTAGATTATAATAATCATGTGGAAAAAAAGGAAAATTATTGAACGATCATGATATCCTTCTTTACAGGCAGAAAAGAGTTACGTGGTTGGCTTGCCAGAGCAGGTACAACTTTTGCGAGTTGAATACAACTTCTATCAGGTGAGTTAATTTTCTCTTAAACTGGCATTAGACCTTGATTTTATGGAAAGGGAAACAGACATTTATAAGCCCATGTAAACTTGACAATATTCCAATACCATTACCTTAAATAAGCAATCTTTGAAGTATTACTTTATCTCAAATACAATTGTTTGCAGGACTAACAAAAATGGTAAGTTCACTTGATCCCCTTGTATAGTTTATTGTTGGTGTCACCTTAGAATTACATGATACATATTTTTATGTTAAATTTTCGTTTTAATCCCACAGGTTCACAGATGATGAGCTTACTTCAGATTAGTTGTCAAAATGAATGATCACAAAATGTAAATAAAAGTAACAAATATTTATTTTATCTTATTAGAAGAGCACGAGAGTGATAAGTTTTATATCCTCACATGTCTATTTTGTAAATATTTTTTTGGCCATACAGTTGCTACTATTTAGTTTTGTTTAAGTACATTTACCAAATTGTTGCAGGTAAACCCTTTGTTGATGTGATGAAGGAGGCTAATGTCCTTCCGGGAATCAAGGTCAACAAGGGTACCGCCAAGTCGAAGGGCATAAACAAGAAGAACCACATTCATGAATGAATATGTTATGACTCACAAGAACACCCGCAGTCGAATATGGAAGATGCCCCTTATTTATTTCAACACAAGGGAAATTAGTAACAGGTTCCCATCCATTAGAGCATCTACAGCTTGATGATTTTGATGAGCTATAAGGTTTTTCATATTTTAGACTCTGCGAGTAGGTAAAATACTTTTCACCATCCACATCGTTTACAAGACAGACGGGTACATTTTTAGCACCACAAATAAGGTCAGGTAAGATGACCCCAACCCGTGTAGTAACACCGTCTCTCTATTTCTGAATTGACTCCCATAACATGAATCCCTCAGGTTGACTAGCAAATCTAACCAATTTTTACTTGAAGACATTTCAATGCGACTTTCCTTTCTCAATCCAGGATTCGTGGATATCATATAATCGATCATAGACATCTATCTTCCCAGTTAGATGTATTCCATCTTTAAGACCCTTAACGAGTTTTACCTCATTACCTCGGTGTAAGATCTTTTGTAAAGCAATGTTACCCCTTTCAAACTTTTGGTCCATCTTTAATTTATCATTTCTCTGAACTCCACCTTGACCACTAAAACTTCGTACCTCACCATCGTCTCCATCGTCTTCTTTTCCTCCAGAAGAAACAATACTAACAGCCATAGGCTCTTCATGCCACTGACCAAAAAACTCAGATAATCAATGGAAGCCATAGTAGGAGCATGCAATCCGGCCAAGCAAAATTCCATTAAAAAAACAAGACATCACCAATACTGACACCAAGAACCGTACCAATCCACCTTTTAGCATCAGCCCGAGCTCTTTTATTCATCAAAATTGTACCTGACCCCAAATTCGCTCATCTTGATATACCAGGTATAAATCCCTTTGCATGATCAAGCTGTAAAATCTATCATCTGAGCTAATTATAAACCATAACCGTACTTTCGCAACTTGGTTCTTGGTAATACAGATCTTGATGGTTTGTTTTACCACCTAAGCTAGATAGAACTTCCAAACTGAGACTCGTTCATAGTAAAAAATAATCATCTGTAAACAAAACAGACCATGAGGTATACATTTGTGATTGTGCTTGGATTCAATGAAATCATGACTCTCTTGAGGTTCGTGTCCATTTCTTTTGTTTTGTATACTTAGTTACTTGCTGCTAAATCCTATACATCTCTATGTTTCTTTGTTCAGGATTCCATATTACCTGTTATGTATCTTTGTCAGCTTTCTGCTTTTGAAAGCATAATCGGTTCAGCTAGACATTGCTTTTGAATTTCAAAATGGCGTGGTACGTTTAAAAACAATCTTAATGATTACTTTTAGAGTAACCACTTGAACAAGTCCAGTAACAAGTCAAAAAGCGATAAATAGATATGATTATATAATAAATATATCAATTTTATCGTAGAAGGTACCTATTACTGGTTGGGTGTTTCAACGGCCTATTATCATATTGGTATGTGTTTTTCATGTTAATGGCACTTTTCAAAGGGAGTTATATTTTGTAGACGCCTTATATTTATAGGAGGTAAAAGAAACATCACATAGTATTCATTTTTATTTATTTTCATGAAATTTTAAAAATATATTGTTTCCTATTCAAGTTTTAAACTCTGTTATGTGCGCCGTTCAATATAATCCAAACATATTTGTTGAATTCAAATTTCCATAGTTGACTCACTATACTGTATTTAGGCCAAAGGGGAGATGTTGATAATGAGGTGTAGGGTGACTGCCCATTGGTAAAGACTAGCCATCTGATTTTGATATCATGCTGTTAAAGCCACCAGGAATATAATTGTGTCTTATCCTCTTCTTGAGGTGAAATCTTAATCCATTGCCTTTGATGACTCTACAATCTTTCGATAAAACTATTGTTTTTGCTTGGAATAATCTATGCCAAGGAAAGCTATCGAAGCTTCCAAATAAGTAGCAGAAATAAGATGCCCTTCACACATTACTTTTTGTTAGCAATTCACTTTGCAGAGGTAAAATGCTCAGAAACAAGAAATGTCAAACTTCAAAAAGGAAAAAACCAGAAACTAGAAAGTGAAAATTATGCATATGAAAGAGAAAAGGCAATAATTAGTAACCTACAAAAGTTGATGGAATATCAATCAGTTGAAACAAAACGGAGAGAACTTGTATTTTTTTGTTATGAATTAAAAAATGTGTAAATAACACCAAAAATTGATTGATTAGTCTTCTTATTAGTCTTTGTCTGCAACTATGATGAATCTTCATGGTTTTGTGGTTCCTGTTTTTCTTTTATTAACATTAAGCCAACTAAGTAAATTTGCGAAGTTGTGATAGAAAATTGCATTCATCGTGTTGTGTAATGTAAATACATACTTCCTTTTTTGTGACTTTGTTCCAGGTCACAGGATATTTGGTCAGAGTTTGTCTATGTTGTTGCTGAATAAATACCAGCGCATCCAAATTATGGTTAAACGTAGTTTAAGGGTATGTTTTTCCTTTTTAGTTCTTTAAGGTCTAAGTTCTTGCATTGACTATGATGGTAACCAATGAGCACTAAAAATTACAATAATTGGTAGCTTTAGATATATGTATGCCGAATGACTACTGTGATATCCAAACTAAATGCATGTTACCTTGACTGTGTTTCATCAAATGCAAATTTTCCTGCATTTAATATGATATCTTTATTTTTTTACAATAGCTTTTCTATACGATATATCCAGCACACAGACCACAAAGATAATACAATATCAAAACCAACTAAGAACTTGCCGGAATCACAGATATTAAGCTGTAGCACACAATTTTAGAAGTTGCAGAAACAAACTCCTTGAAGAACCAGTTGTCACAAAACTTTGCTAAAATGACGACATATGCAGAAAAGCATACTGAGACACAGGAGGTGTCACCATTAAGAACGAATTAAACTAATGACAAAACCGAAGACATCTAATGGATAAGCTGATTGACTTCTAACACGCGAGCTTAATCTTTTCTAATAAAGATACAATTTTTTTCGTTTTACCAAGTTGTTTATCATCTAAAGGAAGAGTTATGGAAAAAAATGAGACAAAGGTTACGATAACCATCATGCATTCATAGCCATTGAGAATATAAAAATGGAAATAGACTCCAGTACATATTGATGCTTAGATCACATATTATTACAAACATCTCCCAGTAAGATTTTGAGCATATGCAATCTGTTAGAATAGCCAATTATTTGAACACGGTCCTCATGTTGCTGACATATACAAGTTTTATGTGCACAAAAATCCTCTAAACTCTTTGACGACACATGAAGAAATGGATGTAGTCTCACAGCAATGTCACCTATGACTATTTCAACACCCAAAAAATCCAAGATTCATAACCCAAGTTAGCTTACAATATGGGATCATCCATTCTTTACTTACAAAGATACATGGATAATGTATTAAGAAGGATTACATACTGCGGTTAAGAATATGAGGAGATTCTAAAGTTATATTTTGAATCTATTACATACCTAAAAGTTTAACGCTTTTTTGAGTTCGTTGATGACAACATCTATTGATGGACGTTCCACTTGAGTTTCTGCTATACATCGAATAGCAGTTTCTAAAAAATATGTCTAAAGATATATTTGTTAAAAAAACTAATCCGTGCTTATTCATCTAAGGCAGTAGGTATTAGAAGATTGAGAACTATATGAGTGTGCTCATTTAAAAATTGGTTTATCGTAAAGATATAGAAAATGTGCGCAACTTAATACTGTATCTGTTCTTGACTTGGTGGCTGCCTCTCCCCCTGCCACACCTAATCCCATGTTCTAGTGGAGCCCTTTGGATTCGACATACTCTTCTTCATGGATAGATTTCTCTCAGGCAGTTATGAACACGTTGGATCCTCGTCAAGATTATATGGTTTTACATGATTGACAACTAAAAACACGTAAAGCTACGCTGTTTGGATAGCTTATTAAGCAGTCAGTTGGTTCCCAAAATATGTTAATAAGGGCACTACGGGCAACTACGATTATTTATATTACAATTTTTATTTACATATGTATAATTATAATTTTCTTACTATTCTTTTAGTTGATTCAAGATTAGAAAAAACTTTGAAAATAAGTACTTTCTACCAAAAAAACAAATTGTTCGATAGCAAAATTTAAACCATCTAAATTGACTTTAACAAACTTGGTACTCTAGATTTAATGAATAAATTCTTTTTGTGCCACACATTGTCACTTAACATTGTTTACATGCTTGATCTTTTTTTATAAATACTTTTTTTTCACATAATAATTAAAATTTCTCTAATAACTTTTGACATTAATCGTACTTTACAGTCAACCAAAACACACGTGACTATGTGTAGAATTTGCTTTACAGTCATACAATCAACTGATCAAAATAGGCTGAACAAATGAACTGAAAATAAAATCAAATCGAATCAAATCAAGCAAATTCGGCATGGTTTTCGGTTTTGGATATATAGTTTGGTTTGGTTTAACTCAAAATCAACACTAAATCGATTCGAACTATCGAAACCGAATTGAGCCAAACCGGTTATAACCAGTCTGGTTTGTGTTTTTATGTATGTTAATCGGTTCAGTTTTCAAATTTGTTTTTTTTTAAATTCAATTTTGGTTGGGTTTAATCCGATTCGCGTTGATCTCGACCTGATGCTCAACTTTAGCTTTAGATCAAACCACATGCATTTCAAGGCTTTTTTGATCATCTAAGACTTACCCTAATAAACCTGCCCATAGATCCATACCACCAGTCGTTCACTACCGTCTACCCTTACTGATCAATCGTTAGATATATGTATGCCGAATGTAGAAATGCTAAATCGGATCCGGTGGTCTAATGTGGTGGTAGATGGTGGTGGAAGCCATTGTTGGCTTAGAGAGAGAGAGAGAGGTTGAATGTGTGTGAAAATAAGTAAAATGAATAAAAAATGAAATGTGACACAACCAACACCCCTCCTTGGAAGCTAAGGAGGGGTATATATAGTCACACACGATACGCTTAACAGTACAAGAACCTAGTCTAGTCTAAACGTGTGTGACTATGATAACTAATGGGAATTCTTAAATGTCGTCACATAAAGTAAGTTTCCAACAATCTTCCCCCATGGGACGACGTGTAGAATTCCTTACAATATTTTTTCCTAACAAGTACATAATGATAAGAACAAGAGCTTTCATAAAGCGTCCAATGCTGATGATGTCTTCTGAGGCCTTTGACTTCAAAGCGACTCATCTTTAACTTGTAGTAGAAATACTGTAACGGCACGAGCTAAGTAACCCATACACTTCTGGTTAAGGAGAAGCTTCTGAATTAGCTTCCCCCTAATTCATGCCACATAAACTTGATGTAGAAGCTTTTTAAATAGCTTCCCCCTAAATCGACAATCCTCGTAAGCAATTTCAAAGCTTTCAATAAAGCTTAGAATGATTAAGCGCACAGCGTAATCTAACAAGCAAATCCCATCATATAACATGATAACGTTGCTAAGAGGAATTGAAAGTAAGGGGTACACCAAGTAGATTAACAACTTTTCTTCTCACGCTTGAATAATTCTTCTGAATTTTTCTTCCCCCTGAGAGTTTAAGTTATGCATACGAGAAAGAATCAAGACATTTCTTCCCCCACATGGTTGAAGAAAGTAAATCAATCCCCATTATGAAGCTCAAATACTGAAGTAGACACTTTATCCCATTCATGAAGTTGACATCGTAACACCAGAGTCAATTAAGTCCCGGAAATGCACATATCTTCTTCCAGAGATGCACCAGAGTCAATTAAGTCCCGGGAATGCATATAGGATAATGATGATGAATAATTGCAACAACCAAACAATTAATCATCGAATCAGTAGTGTACCGTTTAGAGATTGATAACGCCACGAGTTAAAACACTGATTTTCTCTGCGGCTATGACAAATGTCATCCCGGAATGTCTTCAAATCAAAAGAAGAAGGTATGAAGTTCATCACGTGTACTCGTTGTGCGTTCAATGTGTCTTCTTCTTCCCCCTTGATGGTTTCGAAACTCGGAACCATCAATAAATTGTAAGCACATGAACCTGAAGATCTCGAGAGAATAATAAATAAGCTTAGTTATATTCGGTGAGAATCAGTTGTTGATCGAAAATCTCTTCTCATAAAACTCTCCATGGCCATCTTTACCAACCCACTTGAAGGCAATTTGAAGTGACCACTGATGGAATGAACCAGATACATCAAACATGAAACTGAATAAGAATCCTTCGATCTTGTGACTTAAGCTTGCACTATTGTTGAATGAAGAACAGTGGATAAAATTTTAAGTACCCAATGCATCACGAAAGATGTCTATAAGCACAACCCCTCTTGAAATTATCCACGTCGACTATGCGCGTGACACTAAGTACAACAAAGTAACCCCTTTGAGTGATAGTTATCCGAGTCATCAACCATCCACCCCGAACCCGGAAACCAGATAAACAAGTCTTCATTCTGAGATTAAGCACGAGCAAGTTATCTGTTCAAGGATAAAATAAGTACACGCCTTCGAAGAAATTCGTCTCCGTCTTCAAATAATTAATATCCGATCCAAAAAAAAATCTGTAGTCACTAAAAAATCGAACCATTTTTTCTTCAGTCTCGTCAAATAATAAATCTTGTCACTTTATCTCGATATTTTGTCTCGTCATTTAATCACTTTGTCACGTCTTTTTATCTCTTTGACTCGTCACAATGTTTCGTTTTAAACTAACATCGCTTATGAATGCACCCAAAGAACTTAAACATTGCCCACCATCATTCCAAAATTACTATAAACCAATGCCAAATAAAAATGACATAACATGGAACCAAAATAACGAACCCACGAACAATCATTTGTTTGTATTCAGATAATATGAAACATGCAATGTTTCATTTGTATCACATGGCCCCAATGTACGTTTAATATTCTCCATCCATAAAAAAACGATACTTAGTATATTTTTGTTAATATTCATCCAAAGAACATGTCAAGATACAATCAAATGCATTTGACTTATCACTTGACACCCACTTTATTTTAATACTATTCAGATATATAAGATTTTATGTGGGTCTGATTTGCCAATACCCGATCCATGTAGTTAATTAGGAATGAGGATATAAAGCCATGTTTTCCCTAATTTTACTCATATCCCAACCTAATCTCTCTCTCTTAGTTTCATCCGCCCACAATCTAATCTGCTACTCCCTCATCTATCTCATCTACACCTCGATCCCCATCTTTTCCAAAAAATGAATCACACGATTGATCATCAAATCAAGAAAAACTAATATCTAATCACTTCCACATCTCTTAACTAAAACGCATCCTCGAAACTCATCTGTGCAAAACTCTTAACACAAGATAGATCTAATCCAATCTCATATTACCAGTTAATATCTAAATAATAGAACCGAAACTCTGTTCAAGCAAATGAAGCTACGAGTAACGTTTTATTATTCAGGTCTTCAAGATCTTAAAAACATAAGATCTCGGGTAAGGTGTTTAATTGATGCATGTCGGTTTTAATTGTTATAATCGAAAAAAAAGGAGTGATTGTAACAAACTTGTTACAAATCATACTTTATGATTCGAAAATAAAAAAATGGGTTCATACCCAAACATGGATCTGTGATGATTTTATGGTTTCGTGATTCTTGATCTAAAAGATCTTGAATAAATTATATTACACACAAACCAATGAATCTGAGATTTTTGTTTTTCTGTTTTTGATTTGAGTCTAGTTGATGTATAGATGGGATTAGGAGACGAAGGGCTTTAGGTTAGATATGGTGTTGATTGGGAGTTAAAAGGTGGGAGGGTTTTGTGTTGTATGACTCAGTGAGTGAACTGAGTCAACTCGGTAATTACCGAGTTGACTCGGTTGCGATGGATATGGTTTGGTAACATTTTTTGTCCCGGGTCATGTTTTAAACGAATCATGTTGTCAAGTCTTTCTATCGCAATGATCCTTTTTAAAAAATCCATCGCAAAAACCCACACTCCATCACAATGTCATGAGGAAAATTGGGCAGCATGACGTCATGACTTATGCCATTGCGACAGGTCCAACCACCCATCGCAATGTGACTCATCGGAATGAGTCCCATCGCAATGGGTATGTCGAACCCATCGGAATGTGTCAAAAAAACAACCCCATCGCAATCCATGCGATCTAAGTAGCCATCGGAATGCGTGCATCGGAATGAGCCTATCTGAATACTTTTATCCAAAAGTACTTTTGCCGTTTTTTCAGGGACATGTTTTCTGGATCTGGTTTATTTTCTGGCAGATCTTCATCTTCAAGAAAATAAGACCAGAGAGAACCCAAAAAAAATCAAGAAAAATGCTGTTAAAAAACAGATAAGTAAACCTTTACTTTGGGAAGACCATTTGACCAGGGTATACTAACCAGTTTTGACCAGATTCAAGAAAAATGAAACCAGTGAACATGATTTAGTTTGAATAAACCAGTGAACCATAAATAAACTGCTCAACAATAGTAGGACATGTGACTGTTTGGACAGATTGGACAATAAAAAAAGACGTGACAAAAATTTTTTTGTGACAAAATGGAACAAAAAAATATAACGAGACACAAAGAATAATCAGACCACCAAATCGAATATACGAACTCGATCCAAGGATAGAACCGAGGCTCTGATGCCAAATGTAGAAATGCTAAATCGGATCCGGTGGCCTAATGTGGTGGTAGATGGTGGTGGAAGCCATTGTTGGCTTAGAGAGAGAGAGAGAAAGGTTGAATGTGTGTGAAAATAAGTAAAATGAATAAAAAATGAAATGTGACACAACCAACACCCCTCCTTGGAAGCTAAGGAGGGGTATATATAGTCACACACGATACGCTTAACAGTACAAGAACCTATCTAGTCTAAACGTGTGTGACTATGATAACTAATGGGAATTCTTAAATGTCGTCACATAAAGTGAGTTTCCAACAAATGACTACTGTGATATCCAAACTAAATGCATGTTACCTTGACTATGTTTTATCAAATGTAAATTTTCCTACATTTAATATGATATCTTTATTTTTTTTATAGTAGTTTTTCTATATGATATATCCAGCACACAGACCACAAAGATAATACAATATCAAAACTAACTAAGAACTTGCCGGAATCACAGAAATTAAGCTGTAGCACACAATTTTAGGAGTTGCAGAAACAAACTCCTTGAAGAACCAGTTGTCACAAAACTTTGCTGAAATGACGACATATGCAGAAAAGCATACTGAGACACAAGAGGTGTCACCATTAAGCACGAATTAAACTAATGACAAAACCGAAGACATCTAATGAATAAGCTGATTGACTTCTAACGCGCGAGCTTAATCTTTTCTAATAAAGATACAATTTTTTTTCATTTTACCAAGTTGTTTATCATCTAAAGGAAGAGTTATGGAAAAAATGAGACAAAGGTTACGATAACCATCATGCATTCATAGCCATTGAGAATATAAAAATGGAAATAGACTCCAGTACTTACTGATGCTTAGATCACATATTATTACAAACATCTCCCAGCAAGATTTTGAGCATATGCAATCTGTTAGAATAGCCAATTATTTGAACATGGTCCTCATGTTGCTGACATATACAAGTTTTCTGTGCACAAAAATCCTCTAAACTCTTTGACGACACATGAAGAAATGGATGTAGTCTTACAGCAATGTCACCTCTGACTATTTCAACACCCCAAAATCCAAGATTCATAACCCAAGTTAACTTACAATCTGAGATCATCCATTCTTTACTTACAAAGTTACATGGATAATGTATTAAGAAAGATTACATATTGCGGTTAAGAATATGAGTATATTCTAAAGTTATATTTTGAATCCATTACATACCTAAAAGTTTAACGCTTTTTCGAGTTCGTTGAAGACAACATCTATTGATGGACGTTCCACTTGAGTTTCTGCTATACATCGAATAGCGGTTTCTAAAAAATATGTCCAAAGAAATATTTGTTAAAAAAATTAATCCGTGCTTATTCATCTAAGGCAGTAGGTATTAGAAGATTGAGAACTGTATGAGTGTGCTCATTTAAAAATTGGTTTATCGTAAAGATATAGAAAATGTGCGCAACTTAATCCGATTGTATCTGTTCTTGACTTAGTGGCTTCCTCTCCCCCTGCCACACCTAATCCCACGTTCTTGTGGAGCCCTTTGGATTCGACATACTCTTCTTCATGGATATATTTCTCTCGGCCAGTTATGAACACGTTGGATCCTTGTCAAGATTATATGGTTTTACATGATTGACAACTAGCCGCTACATGTGTATAGTAAGTGTTTTAGTTAATATATACAACTCTTTTTCACACTGATATTGTATATGCGTTTATACTTAATATGATATAACTTTGAAACAGGTAAAGCTACGCTGTTTGGATAGCTTATTAAGCAGTCAGTTGGTTCCTAAAATATGTTAAAAAGGGCATATGGGCAACTACGATTATTTATATTACAATTTTTATTTACATATGTATAATTATAATTTTTTTATTATTCTTTTAGTTGATTCAAGATTAGAAAAAACTTTGAAAATAAGTACTTTTTACCAAAAAAAACAAATTGTTCGATAGCAAAATTTAAACCATCTAAATTGACTTTAACAAACTTGGTAATCTAGCTTCAATGAATACATTCTTTTTGTGCCACACATTGTCACTTAACATTGTTTACATGCTTGATCTATTTTTTATAAAGACTTTATTTTCACATAATAATTAAAATTGCTCTAATAACTTTTGACGTCAATCGTACTTTACAGTCAACCAAAACACACGTGATTATGGGTAGAATTTGCTTTAAAGTCACACAATCAACTGATCAAAATAGGTTGAACAAATGAACTGAAAATAGAATCAAATCGAATCAAATCAAGCAAATTTGGCTCGGTTTTCGGTTTTGGATATATAGCTTGGTTTGGCTTAACTCAAAATCAACACTAAATCGATTCGAACTATCTAAAATGAACCGAGCCAAACCGGTTATAACCAGTCTGGTTTGTGTTTTTATGTATGTTAATCGGTTCGATTTTCAATTTTGTTTTTTTTTAAATTCAATTTTGGTTGGGTTTAATCCGATTCGCGTTGATCTCGACCTGATGCTCAACTTTAGCTTTAGATCAAACCACATGCATTTCAAGACTTTTTTGATCATCTAAGACTTACCCTAATAAACCTGCCCATAGATCCATACCACCAGTCGTTCACTACCGTCTACCCCTACTGCTCAATCGTTAAGGCCACCAAAACCACGCCATAACTTTGGATTTTTTTTCTTCTGAAAGACGCAAGCTTTATTCAATGAAAGTTAAAAGAATATTTTAAACTCGAGTATGGATGAAATTGTAAAACAAATCATTTTCAAACATTAACATGCGCTTCATAAATCATTATGCTTTTTTTTACACTAATAGTATAAAATGACTATGTTATTTCTAACGTTAGCAAGTGCTTCGTAAACATATTAACTTAGGGTCCGTTTGTTTTAAAGTCATATTTTATTTTGGGTGTGAGTTTATAAAAGTGGGTGGTTTAAGATTAGATATTATTAAATGAAAAATAATGTTTATTTTGTTAAAAGTTTAAATGTTATATTATTTTAATATTTAATAAAAATAAAAAAATATATAAAATTTAAATTAATTTATTGTTGTTTATACAAAGGGCTCCACTTAAAATTCAAAAAATAATTAAGTTAGTACAAAAATTAATAATTTTCAAACTAGGCTAGGGTGATGCTTACTTTTTCCAAAACTACTAGAGATATGAATTACTATTTGGTAGTCAATATAAAAAAACCAAACAACAATTTTATATAAACTCAAGCTTATAGTGGTACAACTAGGAAACAAACTTTTATAAGTAAAGATAGTTAAAATCAATGTAACTTCTTTTTTAGTATATATATGATATCAACCAATCACATTTATTTCAAACAAACTTTTCACTTTTTTTTAAATTAAATATTTCACAAATGGTAAATCGCGGTTTAGGTTCAACTTTTCTCAATAAAAATATATGTAACGAACTTCAAATATTAATAATATATTTTATCTTTTTAGTTGGATATATATACAAGTTTAACCTTTAATATTATATTCACTTACATATTACACGTCATTCTTTTTAAATCTATAGCCAAACACATATACTGTACTAAATATCATCCTCAATTATGTCTTCTCCGGTTAACTAATTTCATAAATACAGTGATGATGTAACTAAAGTGGTCCATTAACTATTAAAAAGCTTGTCGATATTATTATTATTATTATTATTATTATTATTATCAGATGATTTTGATTACACGAGGTGACCAGTTACAAGGGATATGACTAGAAACGTTGTTTCTCTATACAAAAATAATGGTAGCTACACGAAAAGGCCATATCATTAGCCATGGAACCAACAAAGTATGGAGTTTAGTTACTAATAATAATTTAGATATTCTTCTCATATATGAACTGAGACATGCTCTTTAAAATCATTGCATCAAATCAAATTCAAAATTTTTTATGTCGTATTTAAATACGCATTTCATATATGTAATCTTACTCATTCTCTTATGCTATAAAATGTATAAGTATTGTATACAAATATTTTTTATTTAATATAGTTTACAATTTATAAGAATAATGTTTGGCTAATTATTATTATTCATAGGCTATGTTTCATAGGCTATGTTTAATAAAAGTGTTTGATATATTCACTGTTGACTGTAAAATTAAGATGTAAAATTATTTAACAAGACATATTTAAATAAATTATAATATGGTTGGAGGGTATATCAGTAATCTACAGTTTTAACAGCTCTTAACAATTTAAAAAGCTTTATTAGACAACTTTTTATTTAAGAGCTACTTGTTTAAAATAAAAAGCTAATAACTCTAAAAAATTGTTGTGCCAAACAAAGCTATTAGATTATTTGTTTAACAAAAAAGCTAACAACTCTAAAAAGTTTTCAAACAGCTCTTGCCAGACATAGCCATATACTCACAAGAATTATGAATCATATAAGACTAGCTTTCAACACATATAAAAAAAGAAATAAAAAAATTAAATATAAATTTAACGTTACTTAATCATAAACTATAACTAAAATATACTAAAAAATTAATTAATAAAATAAAGAAAAAAACACAAACAAAAAACACTCCGAATCAACAAAAAAGACCCCGTCCGTTGAGCGGGTTATGACACTAATATATATATATATATATATATATATATATATATATATATATATATATATATATATATATATATATATATATATATATATATATATATATATATATATATATATATATATATAGTTGGGTTATTGTGATTTAGTGGTGTAAAATTGTTAAAATAAAAAGTGACATATACCATCGGATCAATTAGTTGATAGTAGATTAAATAGATGGTAGATGAATGGTTTTCTATTAAATGAAAATTAATTGAAGGGTATTCCAGAGACATGAAATCTTTAATAACAAAATTCGTTACAACTTTTTTTTGTCTCTTTGTTTATTTTAGTTTGTGTCAATAAAGAATCTTTTGTCATTTTAGTAACGTAATTTGTTTTTTCTCATTTGCATGTCACAATCGTATGATGATACATAGTACGCCAAACACAATGGTACATCGTACATATTTAATAATAATACACGAAGTCAAAATTACGATATTTGTTTATACATAGCACGTGATGAATTGGTACGTCAAACACAATGATACATCTTACATATTATAATTATAAATATAATAAAAAATGGGAATTTAATAACAATAAACGAAGTAAAAATTAAGATATTCATTGATACATCACACGTGATAAATTGATACGTCACTACCCATTTGAAAATAATTTTACATGAGTTTGTTTATTAAACTTTTACAAGATGTTATAAGGGGAATGGCGAACTCGTGCATGAAGGAGTCACTAACTCGTGCATGAGGGGAATCACCAAATGATCATTAAATTTTTCCAATAATGTTACATAAATAATAAATTGATCAAAAGACCATCATTAATAATCCAACACATTATATTACAAGTGTTTACTTGATAAATTCTTACAAAGGCTTGCACTTCATTGAAATAATAAAGTGATACATTATATGTACAGTTGATAAAGACACCTTTGTTGATTTTTATATCACATTAGCCACCATTGTTAACTATCAAATATACACTAAATGCTCATACTGACATGGAAAATAAGTAAATAACCAACTACAAAAGAATTAGAAACAATCAAAATTTAAGGAACAATCAAAATTCTAACACATAAACATTTACAAATGAAGTGGGCGACGATGAACCAGGCGGTGACGAACTAGGTTGTTGGTCTTGTATATTTTGGAACATGTAACATATTTAACAAGTATCAATAACACCAACACATTTGAAACAAGCGCCAATACATAAGGGACGAACCGGTCACATATGGTGACGAACCCGATAAAGATTTCGTTTTCTCCGTCGGCCGCATCTTAGCAACTTCCTTCAGATATAATATACATGGTTGTTACAGGTTTTGATGACGATGACAAGAATAATGGTTCATTATTAGCAGCATCTACGGTTTAAACAGTGATCGATGGCGCGCACATTTATAGCGTTTAGATTAAAATGATATGAAGGAAAAAGGATATCAAATATGGAAAATAAGGTGATGGTTCTAAATACTGATGTTGGTTCGTTGGAATGATGGGTACATGATGAAAATATTAAGTTTACGAAGAAAGAATAAATATATTAAGATTTAAAATGGTGACTAAGATTTAAAATGAAGATTTAATCGGAGTAGTGATGAATGTGATTCATGCATAATAGTTATGAAGCAAGCCATTTTGTAACAGTTATTGACTAAGTAAACATGACTAATATACCCTTAGTCAGAAAAACGTTAATTAATATTAGTTTTGGTTTTCTTTTAATTAATTTGGTATCATCTTAAGATAATTAGAGATCTAAAGGTCAAAAATGCTTTTTATTTTAATAATTTTAAGAGCTTACACTATTTTAACCTAAATCTATATATATATATATATATATATATATATATATATATATATATATATATATATATATATATATATATATATATATATATATATATATATATATATATATATATATATATATATATATATATATATATATTTATATATATATATACTATATATATATATATCTATATATATATATATATATATATATATATATATATATATATATATATATATATATATATATATATATATATATATATATATATATATACATATATATATATATATATTATATAATATATATATATATATATATTATATATATATTATATATATATATATATATATATATATATATATATAATATATATATATATATATATATATATATATATA
>JANFOE010003399.1:0-28731 GCA_025667525.1 Glebionis coronaria
CTGGGGATATTTTGCAAAGTTGTATGAACGATTCTCATCAACTAGATCCTTATTTGTGCGATCCTCGAAAATAACAATCGGATCTAAGACCAATCCTAATTGGGTTGCATTATAAAGTCTTGGACTATGGATAAAAGCTTGTCTTGCATACCGTGGGTTAGGGGGAAGATCTTTTTGACGCGATAAGTTAAATTCTCTAAACGATGCGTCAAATATGTGCACTAGTTGAGAGGCAGCGTATTGTCTTAAAAGAAAATAATCTAAACTTCTAATCTTATTAGCCGCATTAATTTCCATTTCATTCTTTTTAGACTCGAGTAATTCAAAATCCGTTTGAAGTTTGTGAAAATTAGTGACCACTAACTCCTTTTCTTTAAGTTCGTTGGAAAGATCTGCTCTTAAGGTTTCAATTTCTTGCAAATGACCCATTTGTTTGTTTCGAAAGTGATCATATTCGGGATTTGTTAGAACATTGGATGAAGGAACTAATTCCAAAGTTTGAACTTTTTCGTTGCACAAGGCAAGCTCAGCAGGAAAATTCTTATTCTTAGCTAGGGTTTCTAATAGTGTAGTGTTCATTTGGCTAAGTAATTTTGCAGGAACCATGACCAAATCTTGTTGAGCATGAATATGCGTATGCGAAATGGCTCCCGGTTGTGATTCACTCAAAGTCTGGGGACTCACATTGATATTACTATCATTGATTGTCTCCTCATTTGAAAGACTCACCACCGAAGACTCATTCGGATCAGCACCCTCTTGCCCAACTTGATGTGGTTGAATACTAGTATCAGTGGTATTAGTAAGTACCTCAGATATTTTATCTGACCCAAAGCTAGAGATAGTTGTTATAAGAGCTGCCTAAGCAGATTAAAGATCATCACAGTCTGAATCGTAAGCATCCAGATCATCTGGTTGGTATGCTGCATTCTGTGTAGTGACAACTTCTTGTTCCGCAATCCCTGGATCAGCAAGAAATGCAAGCTCCTCTTCATCAAGTTCCTGTCCTTGTGCCTGAGCGTTCACCAAATAAATCTTCTCTGCAAACCATTGACCATCCCTTCTCCTCTTGGGTTTTGTGCAATCCCTGGACATGTGACCTTCTTCCTTACAATTTTAGCATGTAATCATTCTCAACTTGCCTGTGGAATTATCCCGTGGAGGAGTGTTGACCATTGGAGCAGGATTGACCATGCGTGCATTGGTGGTTGATGTAGTGGGTCTCCCCTGATAAGGTTGAATAGGTTGAACCATTACCCTGCCATTCTCAATGGTAGCTTGTTGTCGAGAATTAGATGAATTCCTCAGATGATTGTTAGTAGGAGCTGGTCCTCTAAATCCTTGTTTGCTCAATGTCCTTGTGAGATAAGCAGACATAGTGGCTAACATTTCAACTGGGTCAGTTCCTTGTTTGAATTTAGGAATGGGAACTTCATCATTATCACAATACAATGCTTGGTCTTGTTGAGCGGCATAAGCACTAGAAGGAATACTCATGTGGTCAGAATAGCTTGATGGATATGCTGCATTTTCTTGATAAGAAGAGTATGATGACTGAGCATAAGGTGCAATGCTTGCTGGTGAATATGGGTGAGGTTGTGAGACATATTGTGATGCTTGTGGTTCTCTCTGAGACGAAGGTGCATTAAACCGATATTGTTGCTGATGTGAGGTGGGTGGTTGAGGTAGAATCGAATATTGGGGGAAGCTTGGAGTCATGTATGGTGATGGATGATAGGCTTGGTGTCCCATGATATAAGGAGTGTTGTTGTATGACAAGCTTGGTTAATTTGCCATCAAAGCTAAAGAATCAGGGTACATACCGCGAGGCGAACGGTGCATGATCACGTGCTTCTCATGCTGCTGGAGAAAAGCGTAGAGTTGATCCAAATTGAACTTATGCAAATCCCTAGTTAACTTAACATCAGTAATATACTCACCCCATTCAGCTTGAGGTAAAGTATTCAAAAACTTGGTGTTAACCTGGAATGGATCAATCACGAGATTGTATACATTCAAATCATTCATGAGAGTAGTGAATCTGAAGTAGTAGTCGTGAAGCGTTTCCCCTGGACTGTACGTGAATCTATCAAACAGATCATACAACTGACATTCCCATTCCTGTTTAGTAAGAGACGTACCTTGTAGCAAAACCTTTAGACGTTCCCATAAATCCTTTGCAACCGTATATTGACTTACCATTCGATAGATGTCATATGGAAGAGTTTGGAGAATGGTTTGAAGAGCCTTTTCGTCTGCATCGGCAATAAGTTGTTGTGCTGGTGTAAGTTCTTCAAACTCCCGTGGTCGAGTCACATTGTTATCAACGATGGTACCATAATCAAGTGGACCATTTAGAATTGACTTGACCATAAGCCTCCCATATGTCGGTTTTCCCTTAATGTATGACATCATACGGCCTTGCCATGCTTCAAAGACTTCTTTAATGAGCATTGGAGGGCGATTATCCGTTCCCGTAATGACGGAAATAACTGTAAGTGATGTCATTTGAGGCATTAATGAATTCGGATTCATTTTAATCACTTTAAAGAATCAAAGATTATCGGTTGATCGAGCAGTGAAGTAAGGTTGTGAATTGTGTTGTGTTGTTGAAGTAAAGAGTGTGTAAGAAGCCAAGATTAAATCCACTAAAAATCGTCGAAAAAACTCGTAAAATACCCCTTGATCCGGAATAATTAAGTTGATTCGGAATAAATACCTTAATGTGAAAAAGATCTTGATTCGGAATAATTACATTGATTTAGAATAACTTGCTTATCCGGAATAATCTTACTTATCCGGAATAATCTTGTTATTCGTAATAATCTGCTATTCGGAATATCCGCTATTCGGAATATATGCTATTCGGAATAATCTGCTATTCGGAATAATCTGCTATTAGGAATAATCTGCTATTCGGAATAATCTGCTATTCGGAATAATCTGCTATTCGGAATAATCTGCTATTCGGAATATCTGCTATTCGAAATATCTGCTATTCGGAATATCTGCTATTCGGAATATCTGCTATTCGGAATATCTGCTATTCGGAATATCTGCTATTCGGAATATCTGCTATTCGGAATATCTGCTATTCGGAATATCCGCTACTCGGAATATCTGCTATTCGGAATATCTACTATTCGGAATATCTACTATTCGGAATAAACCTGGAAAAGCACTTCGAGACCAAGAACACCAACTTTTGAACGATTCTAAACCCGATTTTTGATCAAAAACCACAAAAAGTTTTGTGGTTTCTACCAAAATAAGCTAAACCCAAGACTTATCTACTAATCCCAACAACAAAAACACCAAAAATTACAAGATTCAAGGTTGATTTTCCTAAAAATCACTAATACATTCAGAAACTAAAAAACAACACTAATCCTTACCTTAAATCACCCCATGGCTCTTGATACCAATTAAAGAATATGGATAATCTTATGAATCAATAAGGTGGGTTGAAGGTTTCTAGAGAGAGAAAGTTAGTGAGAGAAAGTGAGAGAGAATATGTGTTTTCTTTATTAATGGAAGTGAAACAAAAACCAAACCACCAACCCCTTTCCATGGTGGAAAGGGGTATTTATATCCAAGCCACTAATGGGCTTGGGCCGACCCATGACAAGCCCATGGGCCGCTTTCTTACTTAACTAAATAAGCAAACATTAACTACGAGCTATACAACATTAATAATATTGTGGAGTGACCGATACTTCTAATATACATTAAAAACGTATTTCTAACAATTAAATACGCGTAGTGTCAGCTTTAACTATAATTAAACGTTAACAGTAATTACGCAACCTTAGTTTTACTTAATTTTTATGTTTCTATGTATTACGTAGGTATTATTTATTTACGGAAAGAATATTACGTTTCAGAAAATTAAAAACGAGAAATATAAATATGTTTAGTAATGAATTACAAGTGTCGAAAATCAAACTATAATCTATATATTATAAGGGGTGGCGGTTTTATGCAGTAAACATGAAGGAAATGGGCTTTTAGGCCCGTCCCCTTGCCAAAAGAAAGGAAAAAAAACGGGGGTTTACCCCATCTCTTGTCACAAGCAGTAAACTAAAAACAAAACAACAAAGAAAAATTAGGGTTTCTTCCCTGTGCTTGTGGCCGCCGGATTTAGAACAAAGAAAGGGAGTTTCGTTTTAGTTTTCATCAAGGATTCGAGTATGTTTATCCTTCCTTTTCTTTTTTATTTCCATCCTTTTATCACGAATCAATATGTAATTAATCTAATCAAATGAGTTTAATAGGTAAACATGGATTAATAATAATCATGGGATTCAGGTTTGTATGGCTGCATAAAAACGAGACATCACCATGTCTTGGTGGTGTTTTCTTTGGCCCAGCCGCGAGCAAGAACAACCCCACACAGGGGGTATGTATTTATGGGTGTCGGGTTTTGTTGTTTCACGAAAACCGAGACCATAAAGGTCTCGGTGTGCCTTCTGTTGGTCGACCGCAACACCAAACCCACCAGGGGTTTTATTAGCAGCAGCTATCGGGGTGTTTGGGTTTACAAATAGGGTGCATTTTATTATAACAATGGGAACCATCAAGGGGGTGTTTGGGATTTCTATAAACAGTGGGAACATACATAGAGTCAGTGGGAAGAAATGGGATAGAAAAACATGAAATATTAAATAACATTAGCGACAGTTTTGCGACAGTTTTGCGACAGTTTTTTTGTCGCAAAATTGTTATATATATGCAGTTTTAAAAAGTCAGCTTTTAGGGACAGTTTTAGTCAGTCAGTTTTTCTGATGTTAAATTCATATAGACAGATTTTTTTAATATAGTTGTGGCATTGTTTAGTGCGATCGAGATGGGGTATCTCGGTAGGCTCGGGACATAATTATAATAAATAAAATGAAGATTTCTATATTATACCTTGTGTTAATTATACTTTTATAAATGTTTAAAGTGTATTTTAAAAAGAATTAAATTAAAATAGTTGTAATATTTAAAAAAATGGTATAATTCTATTATAGAAATTAAATGATTTTGAAAACTTTATAATTTAGGAAACTTATATTATTTACGGGTTACTTATTATAGTGTTAATTTCACGTCAGAATACGTTCGTATCATAATTATTGGTAAGTCGTTAAATATATTAAAAGTATTATTATAAACTCAGATTCATCAGTTAATATAGGTACAGATTTCCAGAAATAAAACAAATAAATGAGAAATCCAATATGAACAGTAAATTAAATAAAAGCAGATAACTTATTCGCGTCTATCATTATTGTAGCTTCCGTGAAGCTCGAGTAGTGTTCGTTCAGTATTTCTTCAATCAGTTACTGGACTAGAGGAACGGATTTTCCGTCCTTTCAGTAAGAACTTTCATTCCTATGCATGATTAGGATTTCCCGTCTGCAGCCAAATGTTTTCCCCAGTACGTGTTTAAGCTTATCAGTAATCATGATTGATAATTAAATAAATTTCCTGAGCATTATATACAAGCATGACCAGTTTATGTACTAGTTACGGAGGTACCGTAACCATGGCACTAAAGGCACCGGTGTCGTGACTCACATGCAGGAGAGTGCTATCTTGCATCGTCCCACTCATGTTCAGTTTGGCCATTTTATCAGTATGTTTAGTGGGATGTATGGATGCATCCTATGATTATCAGCTTACAAGTTATCAGGGTGAATGTGGTGTGTGCTCTACATCCTTCACATTGGAGCTGATCCCTCCACCCAGCACAGTATTTGGAGGTCACCCCTCTACAGTTATTTAGAGGTCACCCCTCTACAGCATGACGAGGTCACCCCTCTAGTTATTCATGCACCATTGTTACAACACATGAATTATATAATCTCTAGCAATTAAAATACAGTAAATGCACGTTTTTCAGATTTAACATATAATAGTTCAGCTTTATTATTTATAAATCAGACTTTACAGAGTATACACAGATTTTCCGCTGCAACTTTACTTATCAGTCTTACAGCTTCAGTATTTTATCATCTGCTTCATTTCAGTAATTCCTTATCATGCTTTATATCCGTTCACTGAGCGTTATGCTCAGCCGTAGTTCTTTCATGTTCTAACGGTAGGTACACCAGGAGGCTCTTAGGATTCTGAGAGCATGTGCATTGAATGGAAACTATCCGGACTTCTTACTTTATGCACTTCTTACATTATTCTGCTTATTTGGAAATTGTTTAGTCCTTTCCTTCAGTATTTTACTTTTCATGTTTTGAGCTTATGTTTGGATTACCGATGTTTGATTTCGTTATTTTCCTTCATGGTAAGTTAATGTTTTAGAACATTTACCTTATGCTTTGATGAAACGCCATAAATACACGTAACGGTCCACTTATCCAAGTGGGGTGTTACAAGGTGCTTGTTATCCTAAACATAAAAAACAGTACGATTAATGTGTTGAATTGACCATTCTGTAAATGCAACCACATTTTGAATTATATATAAACCATACTTAGTTTGGTTAAAATGATGGTAACATGTGCTTTCTTTGTTTCACACACCCGAAATTGTCAGTTTTATAAGTAGTTTTTTTTATTTTTGATGTCGATGAGGGTCCCAAAAGTAACTTTTGTTTGTTGCTTTTAGTCAAGAATACAAAGAGACAGATCAGAATCTTTAGCAAAGAAAATTTATTCAAGCTTTCTCACTAAAAAACAAAAATACAGAAAACAAACAACTTAGGGAGGAATCTACCTTTATTGCACGCAGAGCTTGATTCGGGAGCCTCATTGTTCATGCTTCACAGGTTGAGGGTTTACACGATGGTTGGACCCCGAGACGGTTAAGTCGTCTGTTGTTAACCGTCTTGTGACATTTCTATTCGGGCGTCTGTAATGCGCATTCTGTTTTGGCAAATTGGTATGCGACATTCGATTTCTCTTGCCAGTGTTAGAAGAAGAAGGGACAGAGGCTTATAAGGTTGTAAAAACATAGCAACACATGTTTAGAACAAATAATTTAGGTAAGAGCGTAAGCAAAGACAGTGAGTTGGGAGATTACCTCCGTCAGAACATCTTGTGTGTTCCACAATCCACGCACATGATGCTCAGTTCTTGGATACCCATGCTATCGTTCTTAGAATGGTGTAACATTTTTGTTTGTTACGCTAAATATCTAGTCACCGCAGTGAGGCTGGTTGGTTTCGATTAGCCACGGTTTTTCTAATGTCTGAATCAAAAACAAAAAAACACCAAACATTAGGAATACACAGTAGTAATTAGACTATATATAAGCACCAGCACAAAAAGTCTGCCTTTTTTTTCCTTTATCTTCAAGTGCAATGAGGCATGATTAACAAATAAAGCATGTAATTTATCATATACGGATATTTTTGATTTTTAAAAGGGGTTACATACCTAAGGTTTTGGATTTCTATTTTTCGCATAATAACCTGTTTTTTACGGAATTCTTGTGACTTTAATGGCCCCGGCTCCTCTAATGCAGCCTATGTGATTTATTCAAGAGATGTATAACATGCGATTATTTGTTACCTGTGAGGAAAAGATTTTGTTTATCGCTCATTTGGATCCATAGGTTTATAAAATCTTGCAGCAATATCATAAAAGGCTTTCGATTTCCATACACGTATATCGATGGGAAAGTGAGACTATATATAGTCAGACTAATATACACATAAGAAATATATGGTTTTCTGAATCAATCCATCTAATGAACATCCCAACTGCAGTACCAAGATGGGACAACAACAACTATTTGTGTCAGCGATAGCAGCAAGAATCTTCGTCAGCAGCAGCATCAAGTCGTGTCATGAGCAAGGCGTACGGGCAATAAGCTTTACACGTTTGATCTATATAAAATGCGAAGAAAGAGTCAGCAAATTTCATAATAGATTTCTTTAATGTTAGTGCAATTTTCTAAGAATTCGTATTTTGACTATTCATTTCTAATGATTGAACTTGCTTATTGAACATCGACATGAAACTAAAACGGTTGCAAAAACAATGAATCGTCTTCATGTATACACTAAATTCCACTTCTCGCGACAATTACATTAGAGCATCACATTTTCAAAAGATGGTCTTTAGTGTGACTGATAAGTGTGAAAACACTCATCAATAATGATCCAAAAACCACTCAAAACACAGTCAAATACATTATATTTAACTGAAAATTATCAGAATCACGTTGGTATTTGTGTTTCATGTGTTTTCAGGTAAAAAGATGCATTTTTGAGCAAACACGCATTTTCAAGGATTTGTTTGATGAAAAGACGAAGAAAAGAACGAATCTTGTTTCAATGACTTTACTTGCCATTATTTCAAAGATCGAGGACTGAAAGCGTAACTTTCAACAAGATGAAGGATGAAAAAGAAATTGCTTAAAATCTTTAACACTTTTAAAGAAAAAAAGAAAATGAAAGGACTAAATGGAAAATAGAGAAAGTAACTTTTATATAACTTGGTCAATGACCAAGTCACGGTCAAACAGACTCTTCACACGTCTTCTTCACCAAAGAAGAGAGAGAAAGAACAAAGAGAACAGACGGTTTATCACCTCTCACCACCGAAACCTGCAAATCGCCATATCAAAAGATCTAAGAAGATTCAAGATAAGCTTATAACTGCAAAAAGACTCCTCATCATTCCCTCTTCAAGGAGATATCATGTAATTAAATCAAGACTCGATAATGAAGAAACCCCCAATGATGAAGAATGAAGAACGAGTTCAAGATCATCGTATTAAATACGTGGCATCTCCAGATTGGATAGAACACGTCATATCTTCTCCTCTTCAGCTCTATAAATAGAGATCAAGACCCTCATAATCGACGGTTAGACTAGGTGTAGATTACACATAGTGATTAGGTAGTTAGGATAGATGTAGTTAAAGATTTTAAACAGTGACTTAGATTCTGTTATGTTTGTTAATCTTTCAGTTTAATCAGTTGTAACTAGATTCTCTTTTCCACCATTAATGAATACTTCAAGCTTTCTTATTCTCTTTCATTCTAAGCTGTTTCAATATTGATCTTAATATCTTTTTAAAGTTTTGTTACGTTTTACTGGTTATAAATGGTCATAATCTTCTTCCTTTCTAATTGAGATAATGTTTTGATTTCGTTCAACCCATGATGATGAATAAGTAGTTTTTGCAGTCACGATTTCAGTTACAGTTTGTAACTACCTCAGCCATTAATGGAGTTGTAGTTTTTTTTCCTTTATAGCTGTAATCATTTTTCTTCACTAATCTGCTTCTTTTTGCCTTATCTTTGTTATCAGCTTTAAGGAGTAAAGCTTTTGATTAAAATGTTTTCAAGTTGTTAAAGCTGTTAGGATTGTTGTTTCAGTTCAGGTTTCAGTTTAAATAGTCTTCACCGTTAATGGAGTTTTAAACGTTTTCAAGCTTTTTCAATCATTTTCTTCTCTATTCAGTTTTTCTTCGCTTTATTTCTTCGATCAGTCTTGAGTAACGAAAGCTCTGCTCTTTCACGCTTTGTTCTAGGATTTGTTCAGTTCGAGATAGAATGGATTATACAAGTATTCTATTTTGCAGGTTAATACTTGGTTTTTGAGGCTTAGTATGAAAGTTCGTTAGTCCGAATCTTTTCGAATTGAAAACCGATCTTAAGTGCGACTCAATCGTCTTTTGGTGAATCAAAGGTTTGGTTGATTTGTTTTTAACTAATTGCAAGTAATTAAAGTGTCGATGAGTAAAAGGGAAGTTAAAGGATTAATATTGAAATGACAAGTAAAATAAATGCATGGAAACTTAAAGGTGATAATGGAAAAGTACTAACTCACTAAATAAAACTAACACTTGGAAAATTTCAGAAAATAAAAAGTACTATAAGAAAGTGATATCGAAAGAACCCAAAATAAACCAAGGGGGACCCGATCGGAATGTATTCCGATCGGATGGTCGGAATAGGGGTAATATACCCAATCGGAAAGTAGGCACAAAGGGTCAATCGGAATTACTGATAAGGTACAATAGGAATATAGGGACAAAAGGTCAATCGGAATAATTAAAACCTCACCGTCGGAATACTACAAACATTACCAATCGGAATACGTGCAAACAACCAAATCGGAATATGGGACAAGGGCTGCTAATCGGAATAAGCAAAGATTACCAATCTGAATATCAAAACCCTAATCCGATTGGATCAATCGGAAAGTGAAGATGGGGTACCGTCGGAATGTAGACCAATCGGAAAAGGGGGGTTATACTTCCTCCTAAAATTGTGGAAATCGGTTAAGCAAGTAAATAAGCTATATTTGAGAGCTTATCACAACACTAACCCGAATCAATGCTTAAACCGGATCAAATAAGCACTAGAATCAACTTATCAACCCGAAATCAAACAACTTTTTGGATCAAACAATAAAAACATCAACTTTTTAATAAACTTTTTAATAAGAAAAATAAGCTAATCATAAAAATAAACCAATAAGCACAAAAGTCTTAAAGCTTAATCAAATGAAAACTTATAAAATGATCAAAAGATTAACTTTTTAGCACGAAATCAATTAGAACAACACGGATCACATGATAATCGCACCAAAATCAATCTTAAATCAAAGAATAGTAGAATGAGATTAAGAAATAAAAGCTTAATATGGAACTTTGATTAATGAAATAAGCAATACAAAGATGTTTAATCTTGAAAGATTAAAAGAAAGAGATGAACTAGTGAGAGAAAGTTTAAGACTTTCTCTCTCTAAAAACTAAAAAGTGAAAAATTAACTAAAAACTCTAACCACCCTCCTAATGACTATTAGGAGGGTATTTATAGGGAAGGTGGAAGGAGTGCATGTGTTGCATCTTCTTTCTTGCTTTCTTCACGTTTTATCGACTCGACTTTAATTCTTCGTCTTTGTCGTCTCGGGATTTGAACTTGTCTTTTAATTTTCTTCTCCTATTAGACTTAAGTTCTTCGACTTCGTTAAACTTCCGTCTTTTGACTTTTTCTTCGATAAATCTTCAGAATAGGCCTTGGACTTCCGTTCTTTTTGCACTCTTGTTCTTTTGACTTCGTCTTTTCCCGTTTTCTTCGATAAAAGCCCGTGAAAGCCCGTGTTTTCTTCCTTTTTCATATTTTGGTCCTAAAACACAATAAAAACACAAACCACGCATAATTCCGACTTTTACGACATAAATCACACGTTTTGGTCTTGTTATTATTGGAAATAAGTGGTAAAAGGATAAGTGTTTTCACACTTATTAAATCCCCTACACTTGACCATTGCAATGCCCTCATGCAATGCATTAAATTTAAAGCACGGTTTACATTTTCCATCATAAATAACCCACCTTGGCCTTTATTAAATTCTAAACATAAAAGATAGAAAAAAGTAAAGAAATTAAAAACTTACATTGGGTTTTGGCGGCCATGAACGTTTATCATTCTCAAGTTTCACGTTCCCTATACCAAGGTTAAAAACGAGATCATTGTTATTATAAGTTAGCAAACTATCACGAACTCATGTGGGCCAATTATTCACTTAGACTCCCTTATTCCTAGGTGTATCTCTTATATTTTATTTTTGTCTTGAATGATCACGAGGATGCATTGTTTGACTTATTTCGATAGTTATTTAGTCAGAAAATAAAGTGCACGATTTAATCAATAGTTAGCTAAAGGACCAAATCTTTTAAAACTGCTTCTCGGGATATCAGAAAGTTCATATCTTGGCATAACTTGGTTCGCGATTTGAGACCTTTCTCGGGCCGATATTTGGCAGCGACTTCATACTTCGAATCTTCGAGAGACGTTCATGAAATTATGGTCTTCTCTTCATAATAGGAATTTCTTCACTTGAAGTTTTTGAGAGATTCTTCATCTTTGGACCACGACTTCTTCATTTTTCTCCAATCTTTATGTTGGACTTTGATATACAACGATCTGCCTCCTTTTAGGACTTGGATCTATTTATCCTCATACCTTGTTAGGGTCTTTTCGGATAGACTTCTCCATGACTTTTGGGGAGTTCTTGCTTTTCGTCGTGTGTCTTGATCCTTCATATTGATTTTCGATAAATGATTCTTCACATCACTTTTTGGATCTTTAGCAACAAAATGTAGCCCTCATGCCTTGTTAGGGCCTTTTCGGACTCGCCAATCTTCGCGCCCCGCTTCATAAGTTATGCCTTGGCTATGAACTCTCGTCATTACCGAGCAACTTTTAAACGATCTGGGGCTAGAAGCTAAGTAACCTTTTAAATCATACGACCTTATTTATTAGCAGATAAATTATTTAGCAAGCGGAGGGAGAATAGGCTCATAATTAACTCACATAAATTCATAAAAGAACACCGAACTTATAATTGGCTCTATCATCTCTCGTCCTCCACAGTTTAAAATCTCAAGGAATGAGACTCGTGGATGCTTAGCCTATTAAATCAAAGTTTTGGGTTTTCGAGTCGCCTATAGGATCTTGCAAATTCTTAGACTTTTTCAAGTTTAGAAATCGCATTTTAAAGTTCCCTTGATAAACGACTCTCTAGGATCAATTATAGGAACTTGCGAAAAGTTCTTGTTCTTAACCCGTGAGAGTTAAGACTTTCGCTTTTTAAAGCTCCCTATATAAAAGCCTAGCAAAACTTGACTTAAACACGTTAAGGATACTAGCTAGAGTAAACTTAGGCAAGTAAACTCGGGTTGAGTCAAAATGTTCACGACTAAGAAAAATCTAAAACCACTTTATTAAAAATTTCTTCTAGCAACGGAAAGAAACTAAACAAAGGCAAATACAACTAGGCCAAAATAGATTAAAAATTTTGAAAAATATCGAAAAATCAAATTTTCCGGTTAAAATGAGGGCAAATTCATGGAAAAGACCACTTACTTCGATAGAAGTCCCCCCTACACTTGAGATAAACATTGTCCTCAATGTTTAAGCATGTGGGAGTAAACTCCCCTACACTTAGGACATTGTGCACGTTGTTTAAATCTTGCTAAGGAAAGGACAAATAAAGTGAATTTAATGTGAACATATAGAATATGAAATATTGAATCACAAGAGGTTAGGATAGAACCGGGAAGATGGGAAACACGGTATCACGGTTCGTCAAAAGTCATCAAGATGCTCTCTGAAGCTTTAATCCCTGCACAACACAAGAAACAAGACAACAACATATGCGGGGCTCCCCCTACACTTATTATAAAAGCAGTAAAGGATAGAACACGGGTTGCCTCCCGAGAAGCGCTTGTTTTTGTTCACCGAGTCATGAGCCTGACTCGACCCAATTTTAGTTCATGGGGAACGTGGTGAGGGATGGAATCATCTCCTGTGAGATGTCCTCACCAAAGTACAGCTTCAAACGCTGGCCATTCACCTTGATATTGGGCCCATTCGGCTGAGAAAGCTCAATGGTCCCATACGGAAAAACTTTGGCGACGGTGAATGGACCAGTCCAGCGGCTCTTCAACTTGCCAGAGAAGATCTTCAACCGAGAGTTAAAAAGTAAGACTTGATCACCAACGTGGAACTCTCGGTTCTTGATTTTAGCATCGTGGATAATCTTCGTCTTCTCCTTGTAGATCAGCGAGTTCTCATAAGCTTCATTCCTCAGTTCATTTAGCTCGTTGAGTTGAACCTTGTGATGATCACCGGCTTTGATGATGTCGAAGTTAGCCCACTTCAAGGCCCAGTGCGCCTTATGTTCCAGCTCGATGGGTAGGTGGCAGGCTTTCCCGTATACAAGACGATAAGGTGTACAACCGATCGGGGTCTTGTAAGTAGTACGGAAAGCCCACAGAGCATCATCTAACTTATCGGCCCACGCGACACGATGCTCTCCCACAGTACGCTCCAAAATTATCTTCAAGCCACGATTGGAAATTTCGGCTTGCCCATTGGTTTGGGGATGATAGGCGGTGGAAAGACGGTGAGTGACACCATACTTTGCCATGACTCTTGCAAATTGATCGTTGCAAAAATGAGTCCCGCGGTCACTAATGATAGCACGAGGAACGCCAAATCGAGCGAAAAGCTGCTTCAAAAAGTTCACAACCACCCTCGCATCATTCGTAGGAAGAGCCTTAGCTTCAACCCATTTAGAGACGTAGTCGACGGCGACGAGGATGTACTTGTTCCCTTTGGAGGATGGAAATGGCCCCATAAAGTCGATGCCCCATACGTCAAAGATTTCACATTCCTGTATGAAATTTTGAGGCATCTCATCCTTATGTGTGATCTTGCCTTGTCGTTGGCAAGCATCACAATGCTTAACCATTTCGTGAGCGTCACGATAAATGGTGGGCCAGTAGAATCCAGAATCAAACACTTTCTTAGCGGTGTAGTTGGGACCAAAGTGACCACCGGTGGGTCCTTTGTGGCAAGCTTGGAGGATGTCAAAAGCTGCCGGTCCGTCAACACATCGACGAATAATCAGATCAGCACATTGTTTGAATAGATAAGGGTCATCCCAAAAGTAAGTCTTAACATCGTTCAAGAACTTCTTCTTTTGTTGGGATGTTAGCCCTTGAATGAGAATACCACCCGCTAAGTAGTTTGCAATGTCCGCAAACCACGGGGTGCCATCAAGATTGAGATTTATAGACATTAGAGTCTCCAGGGGGAAAGAGTCATTGATCTCTTTGTTCGGATGATCCCCCTGATATGGATCCTCAAGTCGACTCAAATGATCCGTGGCCAGGTTTTCGGCTCCCTTCTTATCACGAATTTCAATGTTGAATTCTTGAAGGAGCAAAACCCAGCGAAGAAGTCTTGGCTTAGAATCGTTCTTAGTCATCAAGTACTTCAACGCGGAATGGTCCGTGTATACGATGGTGGTGGATAAAACAAGATAGGGGCAAAATTTCTCAAAAGCATAGACAACAGCTAAAAGCTCTTTTTCGGTTGTCGTATAATGCAATTGAGCCCCCGTCATTGTTTTGCTAGCGTAGTGGATTGGTTGGAAGTGTTTATTCACTCGTTGGCCCAAAACCGCACCAATAGCAAAGTCGCTAGCATCGCACATCAATTCAAAAGGCAGCTCCCAATTAGGGGTGACCAAGACCGGTGCCTTAGTTAGCTTATCCTTAAGAAGATTGAAGGCTTCCAGACACTCTTTAGAAAAGATAAAGGGAGTATCTTTTTCCAAGAGGTGGGTCATCGGGCGAGCGATTTTAGAGAAATCCTGAATGAATCTACGATAGAAGCCCGCATGACCCAAAAAACTTCTCACACCCTTCACGGTTGAAGGTGGAGGTAATTTGGCTATGACATCTACTTTAGCACGGTCGACTTCAAGACCGGCGTTAGAGATTTTGTGTCCTAGCACAATGCCTTATTTGACCATAAAATGGCATTTTTCCCAATTCAGAACAAGGCGAGTGTCTTCGCACCGTTTAAGCATACGTTCCAAATTGGCAAGGCAAACAGAGAAGGAATCCCCGAAGACCGAGAAATCATCCATGAAGACTTCCATGGTTTGCTTAACCATGTCATGGAAGATAGCCAACATGCACCTTTAGAAAGTCCCGGGGGCATTGCATAAGCCAAAAGGCATTCTTTTATAAGCAAATGTGCCGTAGGGACAAGTGAATGTTGTCTTCTCTTGATCTTGAGGATCGATGGGTATTTGAAAATAACCCGAGAAACCATCCAGAAAGCAGTAATATTCATTACCAGCTAGACGTTCAAGCATTTGGTCCATAAAAGGTAGAGGGAAATGATCCTTTCTCGTGGCATCATTGAGTTTGCGGTAGTCTATACAAACTCTCCACCCAGTAACGAGACGGGTAGGAATTAACTCGTTGTTTGCATTGGGCACAACGGTGATTCCGCCTTTCTTAGGCACACAATGGACTGGACTAACCCACGGTGAATCCGAAATAGGGTAAATCATACCCGCATCAAGAAGTTTGATAACCTCTTTTTTGATGACTTCATGGATTTTAGGATTCACCCTTCTTTGGCTTTGAATTGTGGGCTTAAAGTCGTCCTCCATGAGAATTTTATGTGTGCAAAAGTGAGGATCAATTCCGCGGATGTCGGAGATTTTCCAAGCGATAGCGCGTTTATGCTTCTTCAACACAGCGACAAATCGGGCTTTTTCGTCTTCTTGCAGATCCTTTGCGATGATGACCGGTAGCTGCTCGTCGTCTTCCAGAAAAACGTACTCAAGATGAGGAGGTAGGTCCTTAAGCTCAAGAGTAGGAGGATTCTCAATAGATGGTGAAACTAACGATGGATCATCATTAGTCACCTCTTTAGGAGCAGGAGGAGACAACGGGTCCTCATTGAGAAGTCTCTCAATAGTACGAATATCTTCATCCCAATTGGTGGACAAAGTATCATACTTAATATCGAGAGGACCCAAGCTAGCTTCGAAATCATCCAAGTCACTTTCTCCAAAAGGAGTCAATGCTGGAGCAATTGAGGCAACGGTCTCAACATTGGGTAGAGAAGGAGTACTTTTGCAAGCATCATGAAAATGTTCTTCACAAGCCTCATCGAGAACATCAATAGCATTAACACTCTCATACGAATAAGGTTGCTTAGAAATCTTACCCATGTTAAAGACAATTCTATCGTCACCAACTCTCATTATTATTTCGCCTGCGGCTACATCAATAAGAGTGCGACCGGTCCTCAGAAAGGGACGTCCAACGATTAATGGAACACGGGGATCCATCTCGTAGTCAACGACAACAAAATCCGCCGGGAAGGTGAACTTGTCGATGCCAACAAAGACATCTTCGGCTATCCCCACTGGATAAGCAACCGTACGGTTGGCTAATTCCAAAGTCATTTTGGTGGGGACTAGCTCGGGGAGAGATAATTGCTTCCAAACACTTAAAGGCATTAAGTTTATACTAGCACCTAGATCGGCTAGGGCCATGCAATTCTCTACTCCCGGGAAGTTGCAAGGAATCAAGAAGCGACCCGGATCACCAAGTTTGGTGGGTAATTTCCTTAAGAGCACTGCGGAGCAATTCTCATTAAGTTGGGTCTGAGCGATATCAAGAAGCTTTTCCTTATCACTTAGAAGATCTTTAAACATCTTAGCGTATTTGGGCATGTGAGCGAGAGCCTCGGCAAAGGAGATGTTAAAATTCAATTGTTTAAACATTTTTAGGAAGTTTGAAACCTGAATATCATCCTTGCTCTTTTGCTTCTCTTTCCTCAACCTTGAGGGATAAGGTATATTGGATGAAGAAGAAGGCTTTAAGGGAATAGGATCACTCACAACCACGGGTGGTGGGGAAATGGGGATAGAAGGTGAAGGAGGTGAAGAAAGTTGCTCTTTTTCCTTGTTCACAATCACGGGTGGAGGTGTAGGAAGCTCGGGTTCCATATAACCTTTTCCACTTCGAGTGGTGATTGCTTTCATCTCCCCTCTTGGATTCGCAACGGTATTACTCGGAAGAGTACCCGAAGAAGAGGGTTGATTACTTTGGATGAGCGAACCAATCATATCACGAAGGTGAAGAGCTTGATTGTTAAAAGAGTTTTGCATGTTGGCATTAATATCATTGCTGTGTTTGGCCATGTCATTCCTTAGCTCGGCTAGAATATCGCTCCCTTGTTTCACCATGTCATTCTTCAAGTTGACAAATTGACTCTGAAGATTCGTCACCATCTCACGATTAGTCTTCATGAACGTCTCGACGTCTTGACTTACGGCCATCGGTTGATTGAGAGGTGGAGCTTGAGAATTTCCTTGAGTTGGGTATGGGTTTCTTTGGGATTGATATTGATTTTGAGCACGAGGTTGGGATTGGTTGTTTCGGTTAAAGCTTTGTTGTTGGTTTTGGTTTGCAGGAGGAAAACCAGGAGGAGCAAGATAATTGTTGGAGCGATAACTTAGCAAGTTACGGTCTCCTTGAGGACGAGCTTGATAGCCTCCCGTGGGATAAGTACCGTATGCTGCGTTAACGTCTTCAGAATAATTTCTGTGAGTAGAAGGACACTCATTGTAGGAATGAGGACCACCACATGTGTCACAAGAGATAACAACGGCTTTAGCTTGTTGAGTTTGGTTAGAAGTCAAAATTTGGAGACTTTTGTTAATATCGAGAATAGCACGTTCCAAAATAGACGGGTTGGTGGTGGAAGAAGTAGATGAAACATTGACTCTCTGATTAGATCTTGAGGATGCGGATGAATCCTAATTCTTGTGGTGAGTAGTCATGTTTTCAATCAACTCTCGACACTCCTCCGGTCTCCTTTTCATAAAAGTACTAATACAGAGATTTTACTCGTTGATATTATGATTTTACTAGTTGAAAGTTCGTGTTCTCGGTATCTTAACGAATTGATTTCCGGTTAATTGTGTGAGATTAGTTGTTCTTGGTGAAACAAATATTTTTGGTTTTGGTAAAATAAATGTGCAAGACTTAAAATAAATGACAAGTAATTAAAACTACAACTAGTTAAAACGTAAATCGATGCAATATTTAAAACTTTAAATATAAATGACGCGAAATTAAATGACGTAAAATTTAACCGACGTAAAATTAAAACTTAACGAAAAGTAAAATGACAATTAGATGAAAATGCAAATCGAAATTAAAAATAGACTAAAAATAAAACGAGTGAAGTGGCGGGAAAACAAACAAGTTTATCATTGAAACAAAACAAAATGTTCCGATCGGAATACATTCCGATCGGGTGATCGGAATACAGAGAAAAGTTCCAATCGGAATAAGCAAATCGTGCATAATCGGAATATAAAGAAAAGGGACAATCGGAATAACTGAAAAACTGCAATCGGAATGTAAGGAAAAAGGGGTCCAATCGGAATCCCATAAAACGACCAATCGGAATATCACGAAATAAAGTACAATCGGAATCCAGGGAATAACTTACCGTCGGAATGTCATAACCCCTTTTCCGATCATACGATCGGAAAGAGGGATGTTGTTCTGGTCGGAATGCGCGATCGGAAAAGGGTTATAAAACCCTTTCCGATTGGTTCTTCGATCCGAAAATTAAGCTAAAGGAAATAAGCTATTAGATTAAGCTCAAACCCGAAACTAGCACGAATCAACAATGAAAAATAACTAAATAAGCTCGAACATCAACTTATCAAACTTAAAATCAACAAACTTTAAAACCAAAACATAAAAAATGAATTTTAAATCACGAAAAATCAAAAAGATCAAAACTTTTTAAATAAGAACTAGATGAAAAAGATGAAAGGAACAAGATTGAGATGAACAAGAAGGATTAATAATATGAAGATTAAGACAAGATTAAGCTTAAAAGTAAAGGTTTGATTCAAAAACAAGAAAGATAAAAGATGAAAGATTAAAATTATAGAGAGAGAAACTATCACTTTCTCTCTCTAAAACTACTCCTACTCCTACAACTAAAACTAAACTAAAAATTGACTAACTCCTTTCATGTGGTGATATGAAGGGTATATATAGGAAAGGGAAGTGGTTGGTGTCTTCCTCTTTTCTTTCTTTCTTTCTTCACGTCTTTTCGTCTTTAAAGTTCTTCGACTTTTTCGACTTTGTCTCGGGATTAATTAAAACTCGTCTTATAATTTGTTTATTTATTAGACTCGAGTTCTTCGGCTTTTTAGTAAACTTCCGTCTTTTGACTTGTTCTTCGATAAATCTTCAGAATTGGTCTTGGACTTCCGTTCTTTTTCCACTCTTGATCTCTTGACTTCGTCTTTTGTCGTTTTCTTCGATAAAAGCCCGTAATTGCCGTGTTTTCTCCACTTTTCACCTTTTCGTCCTAAATTACAACAAAAACACAAACTACGCATAATTCCGACATAAATGACATAAAATACACGTTTTGGCTCGGTTATTATTGCAATTAAGTGGTAAGAAGGATGGGTGTTTTCACACCTATCAAATCCCCTACACTTAACCATTGCAATGCCCTCATGCAATGCTTAGCAATAAAGCAAGGTTTACACTTTCCATCATAATCAACCTACCTTGGCCTTTATTAAACAACTAAGGAAAATCAAAAAGATAGAAAATAACAAGATGCAACAAGGAAGAAACTTGTAAAGAAATCTAAGACTTACATTAGGGCTTGTATGTCATGAATGTTTATCACCCTCAAGTTTCACGTTCCCCATGCCAAGCCTAAAAACAAGATCATTGTTAGTACAAGTTAGCATAACAAACATTTACTCATGCGGTTCAATTAATCACTCAAACTCCCTTATTCCTATGGGTATCTCTTATATTTTATTTTTGTCTTAGAATGATCATGAAGATGCATTGTTGGACTTATTTCGATAGTTTAATTAAGCTGAAAGCAAAGTAGGACGATTTGATCAATAGTTAGCTAAAGGACAAAATCTCTTAAAACTGCTTCTCGGGATATCAAAAAGTTCATATCTTGGCATAACTTGGTTCGCGATTTGAGACCTTTCTCGGGCCGATATTTGGCATGTACTTCATACTTCATATCTTGAGAGACGTTCTTGAGATAATGGTCTTCTCATCGTTCATAGAGTTTCTTCACTTGGAGACTTTTGAGAGGTACTCCAACTTTGTTGACCACGACTTCATGATTATTTCTTCAATCTCTAATTGGGATTTTGAGATACAACGATCCGCCTCCTTTTCGGACTTGGATCTATTTATCCTCATACCTTGTTAGGGTCTTTTCGGATAGACTTCTCCATGATCTTTATGGGAGTTGATTGCTTTTCGTCGTGAGTCTTGATCCTTCATATTGATTTTGGGAATAATGCTTTTCACATCACTTTGGATCTTCAGCAATAAAATTGAATCCTCATGCCTTGTTAGGGCCTTTTTGGACTCGCCAATCTTCGCACCCCGCTTCATAAGTTATGCCTTGGCTATGAACTCTTATCATTACCGAGCAACTTTTAAACGATCTTGGGCTAAAAGCTAAGTAACTTTTCAAATTGTACGACCTTACTTATTGCAGATAATTTATTAGCAAGTGATGGGAGAAAAAGATCATAATTAACTCACATAAGTTAATGAGAGAATACCAAACTTGTAACCAACTCTATCATTTCTCGTTCTTCACAATTTAAAATCTCAAGGAATGAGACTCGTGGATGCTTAGCCTAATAAACCAATTAAGGTCTACATGGTTAAGGATACTAGCTAGAGTGAACTTGGATAAGTAAACTCGGGTTGAGTCAAAATATTCACAACGGGCCTAATATATCTAAGATATCTAAACTTGCTAAAACCATTTTATTAAAATAAGAGAAAAATAGCAAAAATAATGGGAACTACAACTAGGCCAAAATAGATTAAAAATTTTGAAAAATGTCGAAAAATTGATTTTCCGGTTAAAATGAGGACAAATACAAGGAAAAGGCCACTTAACTTCGATAGAAGTCCCCCCTACACTTAATATAAACATTGTCCTCAATGTTTAAGCATGTGGGAGTAAACTCCCCTACACTTAGGACATTGTGCACTTTGTTTAAATCTCGCTAAGGAAGAGACAACTAAAGAGATTCCTATTTTAATATTGAGAAAATATAAAATAGAGAATCGAAAAGAGTTTAGGATAGAACCGGGAAGAAGGGAACACGGAATCACGGTTCGTCAAAAGTCATCAAGAGTGTGTCTGTGAAGCTCTAATCCCTGCAATGATAAGAAAGAAAACAAGAAACTCCAACGGGGATCCCCCTACACTTATGGTAAAGATAGATAGATAATTGGGTTGCCTCCCAAAAAGCGCTTGTTTTTGTTGACCGAGTCACGAGCCTGACTCGTCCCCGAATTAAGTGGTCCATGGGGAAGCCTCGAATGTGATACCGGGATCAAAGACCTTGTCCTCGTTCCCGGTTGACATCAACAAAGGAGAGGCGGGGGGATAAGTCTTGAATGGGAGAAAGGTCCTTTCAACATACGAGAAGTATGTGAAATCAAAATCCACGGGAGGTGGGGTGGGTAAAGTAAGCACACTGTCGTCCCCCAAAGACAATGGATGCTGAGCAAGCGGCAAAGCCGTATTGTTATCAATTATAGCATAAGCAATGTCACCTCCCGGGTCAAAGCACTCATCCTCCGAGATAGTCTCTAAAGGGGAGGATGAAAGGTGCTCGGGAGGGGGACTTGGGACAATACCTTCAAGTAGCAAATTATCAAAAATAATGTCCCCCTCCGTGTCATAATCATCAATACCTGGAGGGATGGAGTGGATGTCAATTTCTTCCAGCAATGGCTCATTATCTTCAACGGTAGGAGGAGATGGAGGTAAAGGCTTGGAAATAGGAGAAGTCAACTCTTCGATTTGAGCAATAAGAAGGTGCACTTTCCGTAATCTATCGCGAAGAAGCACGTCTTCCACCTCATCCACAAGATCAAGTTCATCATTGAACTTCTCGTAAACCGGAGAGAATAAATCGTCATCGTCTGCATCTCCCGGTGGAGATTGAGAAATTTCAAAAGTGAAAGTCTCATAGCAGAGAGAAGAATCGTCATCACTAGGATCGACCTCTTCCGGAAGAGCAATGTCGTCCTCAGGCTCCATAGCAGGTAAGTCACAAACCTCATCATCCAATACTTTGTCAAGAACAACATCACTAAGCTCATTCAACGAATCTAGATCCTTAGATGCAGTAGGAATGTCGACAGTAGGCGCAACAACTTCAGAAGATTGGTTGAAAGTGTAGACATCATCGTCGTCGTCATCATCATAATAGATGGGACGAGTCCAGTTAGGAGTGACATAGTCGGCTAACTCTTCCTTGATAACCTCCACATCTTTAAGAAGCTCATGCAGCAACTTTTGTTGTTCATCGCCCCGAGTATGTTCAATTTCACCGATTCTATCCCATGCTGTAATTAAACATTTTGGTGTAGAAAAGAAGGGAAAACGACTAAATTGGCTCAAAAAGGTGTCGGTGGTTTTCAAGGTTTCGTCCACATCAAGCAATGGTTGCCTTTCCTGATGTAAGTCAGCTCGGAGTTGAGCTAGACTTTCTAGAATTCCATTTAAAGAAGTGAGTTGTTGATCAAGACTAGTTTGCTGAGAGGATTGATGATTGAGGGTGTGATGTGGGGGCTCAAAGTGTTGAAAACTTGAATTATAGCATGGTTGTGGCTCATAGTAGTTCATCTGTTGGGAAGAATTAGAAACCGGGTTTGGTTCATAATAATCCATTGGTGAAGAAAACTGAGGACACGGATTTTGCTCATAATAATTCATTGGTTGACAATAGGAAGTATCGTGAGGACCCCCACAGTTGTTGCAGAACGGTTGAGGAGAAAGACTGGGTGCGTCTTGTGGATAGCTATTATCATAGTCATAATTGTACCCTGGTTCTTGCCCGTGATCATACGGGTATGGAACCGGGAACGAAATATGCCAATGAGAATCGCTTCCACAATAGGTGCACGTGGGGATAGGAGGTGGGTTCAAAAAGGACGAATTGGTCGAGCTGCACAAAGGACAAAATCCGAATTGTGTGTTGTCGATATCGTTGCCGCACCGCTCACATGTACACCATTGACAAGAGTCGTTCCCGTACAATCGTCTCCCACAGCCGACGCAATTGACGTAAAAATCCATAGAGAAAGATAGATGAGCAAGAAGAATATTTTTGGTGCAAAACTTTGAAAAAGAAATGCTTTTTATGATTTTTCGAATGTTTTTGGATTTTTGAAAATTTTTGACAAGAAAAATAACGTTCACAAGTGAACGGATCCCAAAAGCCAACGCTTCACTCACAAAAAACCTTCGATCTTCACGAAAAGAGTCGGCAGCGGCGCCATTTTAATACAGAGATTTTACTCGTTGATATTATGATTTTACTAGTTGAAAGTTCGTGTTCTCGGTATCTTAACGAATTGATTTCCGGTTAATTGTGTGAGATTAGTTATTCTTGGTGAAACAAATATTTCTGGTTTTGGTAAAATAAATGTGCAAGACTTAAAATAAATGACAAGTAATTAAAACTACAACTAGTTAAAACGTAAATCGATGCAATATTTAAAACTTTAAATATAAATGACGCGAAATTAAATGACGTAAAATTTAACCGACGTAAAATTAAAACTTAACGAAAAGTAAAATGACAATTAGATGAAAATGCAAATCGAAATTAAAAATAGACTAAAAATAAAACGAGTGAAGTGGCGGGAAAACAAACAAGTTTATCATTGAAACAAAACAAATGTTCCGATCGGAATACATTCCGATCGGGTGATCGGAATACAGAGAAAAGTTCCAATCGGAATAAGCAAATCGTGCATAATCGGAATATAAAGAAAAGGGACAATCGGAATAACTGAAAAACTGCAATCGGAATGTAAGGAAAAAGGGGTCCAATCGGAATCCCATAAAACGACCAATCGGAATATCACGAAATAAAGTACAATCGGAATCCAGGGAATAACTTACCGTCGGAATGTCCTAACCCCTTTTCCGATCATACGATCGGAAAGAGGGATGTTGTTCTGGTCGGAATGCGCGATCGGAAAAGGGTTATAAAACCCTTTCCGATTGGTTCTTCGATCCGAAAATTAAGCTAAAGGAAATAAGCTATTAGATTAAGCTCAAACCCAAAACTAGCACGAATCAACAATGAAAAATAACTAAATAAGCTCGAACATCAACTTATCAAACTTAAAATCAACAAACTTTAAAACCAAAACATAAAAAATGAATTTTAAATCACGAAAAATCAAAAAGATCAAAACTTTTTAAATAAGAACTAGATGAAAAAGATGAAAGGAACAAGATTGAGATGAACAAGAAGGATTAATAATATGAAGATTAAGACAAGATTAAGCTTAAAAGTAAAGGTTTGATTCAAAAACAAGAAAGATAAAAGATGAAAGATTAAAATTATAGAGAGAGAAACTATCACTTTCTCTCTCTAAAACTACTCCTACTCCTACAACTAAAACTAAACTAAAAATTGACTAACTCCTTTCATGTGGTGATATGAAGGGTATATATAGGAAAGGGAAGTGGTTGGTGTCTTCCTCTTTTCTTTCTTTCTTTCTTCACGTCTTTTCGTCTTTAAAGTTCTTCGACTTTTTCGACTTTGTCTCGGGATTAATTAAAACTCGTCTTATAATTTGTTTATTTATTAGACTCGAGTTCTTCGGCTTTTTAGTAAACTTCCGTCTTTTGACTTGTTCTTCGATAAATCTTCAGAATTGGTCTTGGACTTCCGTTCTTTTTCCACTCTTGATCTCTTGACTTCGTCTTTTGTCGTTTTCTTCGATAAAAGCCCGTAATTGCCGTGTTTTCTCCACTTTTCACCTTTTCGTCCTAAATTACAACAAAAAAAATACAAACTACGCATAATTCCGACATAAATGACATAAAATACATGTTTTGGCTCGGTTATTATTGCAATTAAGTGGTAAGAAGGATGGGTGTTTTCACACCTATCAGTACCACCGGCGGCGGCATTGATCGTGTCACGATCACGAAAAGTGAGACCATTGTAAAAGGTGTCAATGAGAATGACGGGGAGCATATTGTGATTAGGACAGCGGTCAATCAAATCATTGTAGCGTTCCCAAGCATCGAAAAGCGATTCATCATTCTCTTGCATAAATCCACTGATTTGGTTACGAAGGCTAGTGACCATGGATGGGGGAAAGTAGCGTGATAAAAAGCGTTGAGTCATGTCGTTCCACGTATGAATATAATTCTTAGGAAGACGGTCAAACCATTTTTCAGCATGGTGAGAAAGCGAGTGTGGAAAAAGTTGGAGGCGAAGGTCATCCATAAAAACACCGGGGCACTTCATGCTTTGGGTAATGGTAATGAATTTGTCGAGGTGTTTGTTGGCATCATCATCCGGAATTCCACGAAATGGGTTCGTTTGCACTTGTTGTATTATATGATGCTTCAACGAAAACTCCTGAGCCGTGACGTGCATCGGCGCAATCGGGCCTCCGCGTCCGTTCATGGTGGGTTGGCACAATTCATCCATGGTTCGTAAATCAGGTAGAAGGACATTGTTGTTGTTGTTGTTATTCAAATTATTTTGAGGTGGGTGATTATTGTTGTTATTAACACCAGCCATATCTAAATCTTCAAGAGTCTCGGGCTCAGAATAGTTGGAAGATCTAGTACGCATACACCTGCAGAAGAAAAATATACACAAAGAATATCTATATAATCTTTTTGGTTTTTATAGGTTTTTTTAATGTTTTTGTATTTTTGAAGAGTTTTATATTTTTAGGATTTTTGGAAATTTTTATAGCAATGAAAATAACGTTCAAAGAACGGATCCCAAAATTCAATGCGTCTCTCACTAGAAACCGTTTATCTTAACGAAAAGAGCCGGCAGCGGCGCCATTTAATACTTGGTTTTTCAGTTTAAATAGTCTTCACAGTTAATGGAGTTTTAAACGTTTTCAAGCTTTTTCAATCATTTTCTTCTCTATTCAGTTTTTCTTCGCTTTATTTCTTCGATCAGTCTTGAGTAACGAAAGCTCTGCTCTTTCACGCTTTGTTCTAGGATTTGTTCAGTTCGAGATAGAATGGATTGTACAAGTATTCTATTTTGCAGGTTAATACTTGGTTTTTGAGGCTTAGTATGAAAGTTCGTTAGTCCGAATCTTTTTGAATTGAAAACCGATCTTAAGTGCGACTCAATCGTCTTTTGGTGAATCAAAGGTTTGGTTGATTTGTTTTTAACTAATTGCAAGTAATTAAAGTGTCGATGAGTAAAAGGGAAGTTAAAGGATTAATATTGAAATGACAAGTAAAATAAATGCATGGAAACTTAAAGGTGATAATGGAAAAGTACTAACTCAGTAAATAAAACTAACACTTGGAAAATTTCAGAAAATAAAAAGTACTATAAGAAAGTGATATCGAAAGAACCCAAAATAAACCAAGGGGGACCCGATCGGAATGTATTCCGATCGGATGGTCGGAATAGGGGTAATATACCCAATCGGAAAGTAGGCACAAAGGGTCAATCGGAATTACTGATAAGGTACAATCGGAATATAGGGACAAAAGGTCAATCGGAATAATTAAAACCTCACCGTCGGAATACTACAAACATTACCAATCGGAATACGTGCAAACAACCAAATCGGAATATGGGACAAGGGCTGCTAATCGGAATAAGCAAAGATTACCAATCTGAATATCAAAACCCTAATCCGATTGGATCAATCGGAAAGTGAAGATGGGGTACCGTCGGAATGTAGACCAATCGGAAAAGGGGGGTTATACTTCCTCCTAAAATTGTGGAAATCGGTTAAGCAAGTAAATAAGCTATATTTGAGAGCTTATCACAACACTAACCCGAATCAATGCTTAACCGGATCAAATAAGCACTAGAATCAACTTATCAACCCGAAATCAAACAACTTTTTGGATCAAACAATAAAAACATCAACTTTTTAATAAACTTTTTAATAAGAAAAATAAGCTAATCATAAAAATAAGCCAATAAGCACAAAAGTCTTAAAGCTTAATCAAATGAAAACTTATAAAATGATCAAAAGATTAACTTTTTAACACGAAATCAATTAGAACAACACGGATCACATGATAATCACACCAAAATCAATCTTAAATCAAAGAATAGTAGAATGAGAATAAGAAATAAAAGCTTAATATGGAACTTTGATTAATGAAATAAGCAATACAAAGATGTTTAATCTTGAAAGATTAAAAGAAAGAGATGAACTAGTGAGAGAAAGTTTAAGACTTTCTCTCTCTAAAAACTAAAAAGTGAAAAATTAACTAAAAACTCTAACCACCCTCCTAATGACTATTAGGAGGGTATTTATAGGGAAGGTGGAAGAAGTGCATGTGTTGCATCTTCTTTCTTGCTTTCTTCACGTTTTATCGACTCGACTTTAATTCTTCGTCTTTGTCGTCTCGGGATTTGAACTTGTCTTTTAATTTTCTTCTCCTATTAGACTTAAGTTCTTCGACTTCGTTAAACTTCCGTCTTTTGACTTTTTCTTCGATAAATCTTCAGAATAGGCCTTGGACTTCCGTTCTTTTTGCACTCTTGTTCTTTTGACTTCGTCTTTTCCCGTTTTCTTCGATAAAAGCCCGTGAAAGCCCGTGTTTTCTTCCTTTTTCATATTTTGGTCCTAAAACACAGTAAAAACACAAACCACGCATAATTCCGACTTTTACGACATAAATCACACGTTTTGGTCTTGTTATTATTGGAAATAAGTGGTAAAAGGATAAGTGTTTTCACACTTATTGCAGGTCTCGTTATGCAGGTACTGATTAATTGAGTAGATCAGTTGGTGTTTCAAAAGTGATCTCAGCAGATAGGTGTAGCTCAGAGAGGAGTACTTGGTGTAGCTTCGGTTTTAGTTCTAGTGACAAGTTAGCTCAGCGCTATACTTCACCATCAAAGGGCAGGCCTGGAAGTTCATGGTTAAGCACGTTTTCTTTTCTTCAACTCTTAGTTTGTAACTACTATCATGCTTATTAGTTGTAGTATAATTTTCTGCTACGTTTGTTGATATTGATTGTTTGATTCATGTTGGTTATTATTTGAATTAGTTCATGTATTCGAGTTCTTAGCTGCGAGACCTCTTGTTTTCTGCCTAGACTCTTGAATTAAATATGCTATAGTGGGTTCGTAATATCATTGTTTCAACTGATATGGTAGTCTGTGTGAATGTCGATTTTTGTTCAAGTTCCTTTTACAGTTTTTGGAAATTGATTTTAGCAAGAATCAGTCAAGTAATCTTTAGTTAAATTTCATTTGCAGGAGTTTATCAAATAGTCAGTTACTTTGTTTCACTTCTAAAATAGACACAGTTTTAGTCCTTTGTTTTATATATCTTCTTTACGCTCACAGTCCTGCATCGTTAAAT
>JANFOE010003400.1:0-19308 GCA_025667525.1 Glebionis coronaria
TAAAAAACAAACACCCCCTTAGTTGTTTGTGTGTTTGTGTCTTATTTAGGATTGCTGCGGGGCCCGCTGAAAGCTCGCTGCAAACCTTTAAGAGAATGAAATTTTGATATTAGCTGCATCAATATGATATATAAGATAAATAAAAACAAACATCAATATGTTCACACAAACTTTTAAGAGAATGAAATTTTGTGCATGAAATTTTATGCTTTCATGCATTTTATATATGTGCTTTCTAGCAACTTAGTGGAATTTTGTGAATGAAATTCTGTGAATAGGATTAAAGTTGCCTGTTTTTTACCGTCATTAAAAAATGGATAATATATATAGTTACTCACTAGTTTTGGTATGACATATCTACTCTTTATAGCTCCACATAAACGACATCGTAAGCCTATTTGCTCTTCAAGGTAGTTATCACCATGATTCCTCTTTCTTGTGAGCATCATCTTTTTCCCTAATAATTGAATCCAATATGCATTAGCATCTTTTAGTTTATCCTTTTTAGAAAAAGGACCTCATAATTTGGCATTCATATTCGCTTTTTATGGTATTGATTATATTGGTATCAATCAAAGACCGAATGCGAATGTCAAAATTGGAGCTACTTACATAAAAAAGGATAAACGAAAAGAAGTTGTTCCATGTTGTATTCTATTATTAGGGAAAAAAGATGATGTTCACGAGAAAGGGAAATCCTGGCCATAGCTACCTTGAAGAGCAAACAGGCTTAAGATGTCGTTTATGTGGAGCTGTAAAAGAGCAGGCATGGGATACCAAAGCTAGTGAGTAACTATATATATTTAGTTTTTGAAATTTTGTACATTATTGTTTAGGTATGATTCGGCTTGAGAGTTTGGTGAATAGGATTAAAGTTGCCTGTTTTTACCGTCATTAAAAAATGGATAATATATATAGTTACTCATTAGTTTTGGTATGACATATCTGCTCTTTATAGCTCCACATAAACGACATCGTAAGCCTATTTGCTCTTCAAGGTACTTATCACCATGATTCCTCTTTCTTGTCAGCATAATCTTTTTCCCTAATAATTGAATCCAATATGCATTAGCATCTTTTAGTTCATCCTTTTTAGAAAAGGACCTCATAATTTGGCATTCATATTCGCTTTTTATGGTATTGATTATATTGGTATCAATCAAAGACCGAATGCGAATGTCAAAATTTGAGCTACTTACATAAAAAATGATAAACGAAAAGAAGTTGGTCCATATTGGATTCAATTATTAGGGAAAAAGATGATGTTCACGAGAAAGAGAAATCCTGGCCATAGCTACCTTGAAGAGCAAACAGGCTTAAGATGTCGTTTATGTGGAGCTGTAAAAGAGCAGGCATGGGATACCAAAGCTAGTGAGTAACTATATATATTTAGTTTTTGAATGTGTAATGTGTTTGGTTTAATGTCATTTCTGATTTTTTAAAATTGTATATCTTCATTCAGATTATATAACTTTAATGTAGTGTTTGCATTGAATTAATGTATTTTACGATTACCAACGGGCCTGAGAATAAGATACAAAAGGCGGCAGATTTGTTTAGATGTATGAATTGTGTGTTTGTATGAGCGCATTTGTAAAATTTTAATGCAGTGTAAAAAACTTTGAGAGCAAATATGTCGTTTATGTTGAATTCAAAACTTTGAGAGCAAATATGTGTTACCGAAGCTAGTGAGTAGCTATGTTATCCTTGTTTATTATTGAATATATAAGTCACTCATGCATTAAACTTTGATTGTGTATAAGTCACTGATGAGAAGTTAGATTATGTATAAATCACTCATTTATTTTAAATTGTTGAATGTGATTTACAGGTAGTAATGATAATGAAGCGGATCAAAATGACGAGATAGCAAGCACAAGATCATCAAAAAGGCAAAAAAAATTTCAACCAAACTTGTCGGTACGCGAAATCATGCCCAGGGAGACGAACCCGAAGAAAGTAGCCATCAGGCAAAAAAGAAAAAGAGCCAAAATACGGATGGAAATGATTTACCTGATCAAAATCCACCAGAATCAGATGATATTCAGAATACTCCGAAGCAGGCGAAAAGAGAAAAGGTTTTTCTTTAATACATTTGAATTTAAGTTTTGATAGAAGATAATTTAAATTGTAATGTACTGGTCTGTTTTGTTTAGTGTAGTTTGTGTTATTTGCGGAAATATGTTTATAATGCAATATGTGTTTGTTTGCTAGGTTGTTTGCTTAATGCACTTAAATGTACGTTATGATGCAGTATGTGGCAATAATGTGTAAATATGAGTTAGTCTACTAGGTTAAATGTGTTCTTATGCTAGGTTGTTTGCTAAATGCAAAAAATTTTCTTAGCATTATTTATGATAGGTTTTTTTTACAGTAGGTTTTTTTTAGCTGTGTACTTTATGTCGCTATTTATATTGGTGTGATGCAGTTACTTTTGCATGTGTTTTTTTTTAAAAAGCGATGCAGTAAATCTACATTGTGATGCATTATGTAGAGTAGTTTTTTACAATAGGTTTTTTTAGTTTGGTACTTGATGTCGTTATTTGTATTTGTGTGATGAACTGAAATTTAAACTGTGATGCACTTAATTTTATTCTTTGATGCAGCAGCAAAAACTGTGAGTGATGCATTAGTTTAAACTGAATTTAAATTTACGTTTGTGTTTCATTAGTTTGGTATGATGTATTTAATTTTTGCATTATGTACAGTAGGTTTGTTTTAGTTTTGTACTTGATTTACTGGTGTGATGCACTTAGTTTTATTCTTTGATGCAGCAGCAAAAATTGTGAGTGATGCATTAGTTTAAACTGAAATTTAAATCTACGTTTGTGTTTCATTAGTTTGGTATGATGTATTTAATTTTTGCATTATGTACAGTAGGTTTGTTTAGTTTTGTACTTGATGTACTGCTGTGATGCACTTAATTTTATTCTTTGATGCAGCAGCAAAAACTGTGAGTGATGCTCCGTCACCTGTTGATGTGAATAAGTTGAAGGGTAAAATGTTAAGTCTTGGAAACGACGTAGATGTTGTTGGGAAAATGACAAAGAAAGGTACTGAAGTGGGTGTAGAAAAGTTGGCTGGGAGAAAGAAACTGGCAAAGGGGAATAAAGGTATTCACGATAGTCAAATAGTCGTTGTGAAAAAGAAAGTTGCTATTAAAGGAAAAAAGAAGGTTAGTGATAATGATGTTATGGAGCAAGATCCTCTATCGATTGATGTTGGAAATATGGATTCTGATGGTGAAAAAAAGGTTACTTTTCCTAATATTAGTTCAAGAATATCTTCTAATCAATTGAAGCTTGTATTGGAATCTTTAACAAACGCCCAGGTTGAGACTATAAAAGAAATGGGTTTGGGAGAATATTATAATAATTTTGATTACCCTTCCATTCCATCAAAGCTTTCGTACTGGGTTGCGTTTAACTTTGATTGTGATACGGACACAATACACATGGATGATGGAAGACAGATTAAGGTCACAAAGGAGTTAATTCATGAAATGCTTGGAATACCCGTGGGAGATAAAGAAGTGATTGCTCTTCGAGCTACAACGACAGAAGACAAAACAACAACGGATTGGAGAGCTACAACTCCATGGGGAGGGGATAAAGCGCCAAGGCCTCATATATCTATAGTTGTTGATCATGTTTGTAATTTGATAACAACGGGTTGGGAGTTCAAAGTTGGATTTTTAGTGGTGCTTTTAAATATTGTGGCTGGGGGTAATAAGGATGGCACAATCAATCAAAGGTTCTTGCCTACATTAAGAGATATTGAAGATTTTCAAAACTATGATTGGTGTGGATATGCTTTAGAATGCATTCAGTCAGGAGTTAAGACATGGAAAACAAGTCCAGGAGGTTATTTCGGTGCTTCCAAACTTCTTTTGGCGGTACGTTTTTTTAATGCTTCTAAACTTCTTAGTATGTTTAATCTTATTTTCGCAGCATCAATACCTTTTTTCACTGCATCATATATAAGATAAAACATAACAGTTATTCCGTATATTAAATGCATCATTTCCTATATTAACTGCATCACTTCCTTTTTTTGTAGCTACTATACTGCAGCTCCACAATCTCACCAACTATAACTGTGGAAAGAACATCACCTGTTTTCAAAGGATGGAACACCGATTTGTTGAAACAACGAGAGAAAGAAGAAATGGATGTTATGAAAGGTTTCGGGAAATTTCCAATCTTGGAAGGTTACGAGTTCTTCCCCCCAAGCAGAAGGTTGGCAAGACAAAGAAAAAGAAAAATATTGGAAACACAAGTCAACCAGACGAGGATCTTATACAGTTTAGATCAAAAACAAGTCAGGTAAAAACTAAGTTTCATTTAAAGTATTAATAAAGGATTTTAAAGTATTCACTGCATCATAATGTATTATTCACTGCATCATAATGTATTTTTAAAAAAAATAAAGGATTAATAAAGGATTTTAAAGTATTCACTGCATCATAATGTATTATTCACTGCATCATAATGTATTTTTTAAAAAATAAAGGATTAATAAAGGATTTAAAGTATTAATAAAGGATTTTAAAGTATTCACTGCATCATAATGTATTATTCACTGCATCATAATGTATTTTTTAAAAAATAAAGGATTAATAAAGGATTTTAAAGTATTAATAAAGGATTTTAAAGTATTCTCTGCATCATAATGTATTATTCACTGCATCATAATGCATCATAATGCATTAATAAAGGATTTTAAAGTAGTATCCAAATTTGTGAGTGACAGTTGTAAATAATTCAATATGGTACATAATTTTTGCAACGTAGGCCAAAAGCTTAAGGTTTAGTTTGGATCAAACCATCCTGACCTATATCAAGATAACCCTTTTTGACCCCTTGCCTACCACTTCAAGCTCTATGTCTTAATTTGACAGTTTTTAAAACTTTGAAAAACTGCATCATAGTTATTATTCACTGCATCATAATGTATTTTTTAAAAAATCATGCAGGAAATGAAGGATAGCTTGAATGCCTCACTGTCAACGATTAAGGAAATGTTTGAAAGTAACAAACAGAAGCTTAAGATTGCATTCGAATAATACCCACATGATGAAGAATTTAAGACGTTTGAAGAAAAAAGTAAATCATTTTTTAAAGACTTGTATGAAGGCGTGTCTGATGGGGCGAATCACAGTACCGAGAATGATAAGAGTGCTAACGCCGTGAAAGCTACTCAGAATGATGGTGCAACTGATGCTACTCAGAATGATGGTGCAACTGCATTTGATTTGCAAAAATTTGATGTGGCGAATAAGAATGTCGATGCTATGACCAATGTCCAGATTGATGGTGGGAAGACCAATGATAATATCTCGCTTAGTTCAATGGAGGAAGGAAATTCTACCCCAAACTCAACACCAGAAATGACGAGAAGGACAAGGTCAAGTACCACAATAAATTGGACGACATCAACGGAAGGAGCAGCAGCATCGCCCACTAAAGGAGCAGCAGCATCACCTGCATCACCTGCTAAAAAAAAGGAAGTTGGGAACAAGGGGCCAAAAGCAAAAACATCAACCAAAGGAGAAGCAGCATCAACAAAAGGAGCAGCAACATCATCACCCGCTAAAAAGATGGAAGTGGGGAAAAAGAAATCCCCTAAAAGTAAATAAACGCTAACACTTCTCTTGCTTTTGTATAATATTTATTATCTAGGAACGTATATTTTGAATTCAGCTTTTGAATGTCTGTAATATAACTGGAAGAAAACTTAAAACTCGTATCTCCTATTTTGGGTTTAATGTGAATAGTAATTATGTTTAATGCTACAATTCGGCCGCCTCATAAGGTTTATTTAACTAGTAATAAACTAAACTATAATGCAGTTAGCATTATAGTCTATACTAGTTAAAGAACATAATGCAAACTGGTTTATAAAGAAAATTTCAATCAAGTATTTTTAAAAAGTTTGATTCTTTATTAACAGATTGTGCAAATCCTGAAATATGTGATGAAATATACAATAAAGATGGAGCTATCGTCATTTATGATGATTCATTCCTTGAATATCAATCACAAACGCTACTCGTTGATAGTGAGGAAGAAGTGTTTCACGCGGACCCAGAGATGGATACAGAAGTTGGAATTGAAGACAATGAAATGCAAGGTGGAATGAAAACCCTTTTTATCTTGTCTTTTTATCTTGTCAATTAATTCCACTGCATCATAGCATTATAGTCTATACTAGTTAAAGAACATAATGCAAACTGGTTTATAAAGAAAATTTCAATCAAGTATTTTTAAAAAGTTTGATTCTTTATTAACAGATTGTGCAAATCCTGAAATATGCGATGAAATATACAATAAAGATGGAGCTATCGTCAATTATGATGATTCATTCCTTGAATATCAATCGCAAACGCTACTCTTTGATAGTGAGGAAGAAGTGTTTCACACTGACATGGATACAGAAGTTGGAATGGAAGACAATGAAATGCAAGGTGGAATGGAAATCCTGGGAGCAGATAAAAGTAAAATTACAAAAACCCTTTTTATCTTCTCTTTTTATCTTGTCGATTAATTCCACTGCATCATAGTGTTTTATCATAGTAATGCACTGGAGTTTGGGTTCTCATTACAATTCACTGCATGACTAGTTAACAAAACAATATGATGCAGTAAAACTGTATCTATGATGCATTAAAAACAAGTTATACTGTTTTCCCAAACAAAAAAAATTGTTTAATTTTATTCTTTTTATATTGTCTGTAAATTTCACTGCATCATTGTGTTTTTAGATTAGTAATGCACTGGAGTGTGAACTACCATTAAAGATTAAGGCATGAGTAGTTACCAAAATACATGATGCAGTTAAATGTAACTATGATGCAGTAACAAACAAGTTTTTCTATTTTTTCAAAAAACTATTGTTTATTTTGATTGTTTTAATTACAGGTTCTAAAATTTTCAAAGAAGCTAACTTTCCTTCAATTGGAATTGAAGAAATCAACAGTTTAGTGACCAACTTTGACTTACCTTCTATCGAAGAAGTAAACAAACAGCTTTTGGAATACTCGGTTATGAAACTACCTTTCTTAGCTGAAGTCGAAGACAACATGCCAAAAAGTTTCTTATTTGAAGATGCACCAAAATCTCCCCAAATTCAAAAAGTCCAAATTATTAAACCTTTTCATAGTATGAAGTTGAGGTTACCGAAAAACTACACAAGAACTTTAAAAGGAAATACACCATTGAGTGAACAACCTATTGTCGAACAACATGAAAAATATACGGATGTTCCGCTATCAGCCGAAATTCTAACCGAACCAAAGACTACAAAGTTTGATGCTATAAGGGAGAAATTAATGAAAAAGGATGTCGGGAAGTTAGGTGCTAAAGGAAACATAGAGGAAGATATGTTAGCTGAAATTCGTCTAAGACAAGAGATTGGTAAAAGAAGAAGATCTAACAAAGAACAAGCTAAAGAAACAGCCGTGGAAGATGAAAATGTTGGGAAGGAGGTCTCTAAAAAGACACAGGCTAAAAAACAAGTGCTTACAAATCTTGGTAGAAAGCAAAGTGACACTCAATTGTCAAAAGAGAATGAAAAGAAATCTAAGATAGAAAAAGCTAAGTCGCTACCTGCAAAAAGCAAAAGGATAGAACAAAATGAAATATATATGCACGCATCACCCATTAGTTGCATTGATCCACCGGATGATACTGAAAATGATAAACGTGAAGTAAAGCTGCCTCCTGCTTTAACGTCGCCATTTTATCAACGGAAAATCGTATTGGGGCAACCACTAACTGAAGAGGGGAAAAAATTAGCAGAATACATATGGGGCAATAAGACACCCGAATCGTAAGTTCTAAACTACTGCATCATATTAAAAACATTACTTTTCACTGCATCACTTTTCAAATGTTAACTGCATCATATATTTATATAACTGCATCAATTCCTTATGTCACTGCATCAAGTATTATTATCATAGCATTATTTATAAATGTTCTCTGTATGAATTTTAATTATTTTCTATGCATATCGTAAGTTCTAAACTACTGCATCATATTAAAAACATCACTTTTCACTGCATCACTTTTCAAATGTTCACTGCATCATATATTTATATAACTGCATCAATTCCTTATATCACTGCATCAAGTATTATTATCATAGCATTATTTATAAATGTTCTCTATGAATTTTAATTATTTTCTATGCATCAAACATTTTTATCACTGCATCACATATTTTTATCAATGTATCACTTCCTTGCTTTAATGCATCAGAGATAGATAACCCATGTTTATATCAAAATGTACAGGGAGTTTATTTACCAGACCAAAAAAGGAGTTGGCGTGGAAGGCGTTTTTTTCTTGAGCCTATACCCTGAGATACAAATTGCGTCACTCATACTAGACTTATGGTCTTTTGTATTAAATCATGAGGAACAACATCGAGACAAGCTTTCGGGCAATGGAAATGTATATTGTGATACGGGGATGCTTGTAAGTAATTCTAATATATAACTTATTTATTTTTGAATTATAAATTTTGTTATCATTAGTAATCATTTGACGTTAACTAAAACAGAATAATTATGTTGTTGAGTCGGGGAAGAATGTGCAAGAAAGGATGAAAATTTTTGATGAAAATATTCAAAACGTTTTAACTCAAGCAAAACGGAAGAATTTTCTTGACGTCGACTTGGTAAGTATATTTATTATGAGAATTAAATGATTGTATTTGTGAGATTGTTTATAATAAATTTAAATAATTATAATAAATATATACAGGTATTTTTTCCTTGTGTAAAGATGACGAAAGATACTTCGTCAAACCATTTCTATATCATTTGTTTTAATTTGAAGACTGCTGAGATCGACATCATAGACAACATAGATAACGACATTGATGATATAGAAAAGCGATATGGTGCTTTCCCATTTGCCCTCGTAAGTCTCATACTTAATGCATTATTGTGCTATTTTTCACTGCATCAAAGTATTATATCTCATGAATAGTGCATTACAAATGATATATATGTTTATTTTAAATAGAGGAAAACCCTTTATATATAACTAGATTTATAACATACTTGATGTTTTATGGTGCTATTTTTACAGTCCTATACCATATGAATAATATTGATAATATTACTGCATCATAGAATTAAGAAAACTGCATTACAATGTTATAACTGTTTATTTAAATTTACACAGATTGATTCCTTTACAAATTACCTGGAGAGACATAGACACCCAAAACACATTGCCATTTTGGTTGCTGAACCTAACATTGTTGATTTTAATTGGAAAACAAAATACAATGGTGTCGATTGCGGGGTATTTGTTATGCGGCATTTGGAAACATATATTGGAAGAGGAAACTTCTTACAACCATTGAAGAAAGAAGGACCACCTCAGAAAACACAACTAAAGATGCTTCGTGCAAAGTACATGGCCAAAATACTTCTAATGGATTTTAACATCAAAAAAGGAAAGTTGTTAAAGGACGCACAAGCATACTTCATGAAAAAGCCAAAAATTTCAAAGCTTATAACAGATGCTGATGTTAGATTTGATAAAGCTTTGTGGAAGAAATTTAGTGCTACCGTAAGCAAGACAATTGATGAATAAAGAGCTGCATCAAATTGTCAACGTCAATTTCAATACTACCCTAGGAAGACAACTGTTAACTAAAAAGCTTGTTTTATTACTCTTTAATTGAAGTACTCATTGTGTTTTTTACAAACTACTTGTAAACATGAAGATTTTTATACAATTTTATTCACTTGTTAGTGTGTGTTACTATTTGTTGAAATTCAATGATTGTTTTTTTTAACATATGAAATTAAAAAATATATATACTTCACTGCATCAAAATATATCTGTTATGCAAAATTTACTGCATCAAAATGCCACTATGTTAAAAAGGTGTAAAACTGCTATGTAAAAAAGTAACAGCATTAATATGTGAAAAATAGTTGCATCAAATTGTCATTGAGACTCAAATATGTAAAACTGCTTGTTGATTTCATTTTTAATTTGTGTTTGTGGATTGTTTTAAGCTTGGGTATTCAGTTTTTTTTTTTTTAAAAAAAAAAGTTTTACCAAAAAGGACGTGGCCAGGACTCGAACCTGCGCCACTCCTCTCACAACACAACACACATACCACTCTGCCCTTGGGTCTTTTACTGATATACTTTCAATTCAAACTATATTTAACACGGTTTTGTTCTGCTTATTAATAATCAATTCGAGATTTATAAGCTCATTTCAAGCTTATTTGTTAAGCAAACTTCAAGCTTTTCATTTTTCCTTTGTTATTCTAGTAGTTTAGGACTTTTTGGTACTAAGTTTTTATTTTTCACGTTTTTCAATTATTTTTTATAATTATTTTTAATACCCGTTTTTTATAAAATAGTTTAAAAATAGATTAATTAGGTTTAAAAATTTACAAAAATTATTTTTAGGTTTTATATAAATAGATTTAGGTAAAAAATGCCACTATGTAAAAAAGGTGTACTTAAACTGCTATGTAAAAAATAACTGCATCAATATGAGAAAGTAACTGCATCAATATGCAAAAGTATCTGTCACAATTATTCAAAGTAGGTAAACAAGTATGTAAAAGCAACTGCATCAATATGTAAAAAGTAGCTGCATCAATATGTAAAAAGTAGCTGCATCAATATGTAAAAAGTAGCTGCATCAATATGTAAAAAGTAGCTGCATCAAATTGTCATCATCAATTTCGCCTAGATCTGAGACCAGTTCTTGTCGCCGACGCCTCCTGAGATGTTTTCTTGATTTTTTCAGATGGTTGCATTCTTTCGTTTGTACATGTTCTGGAATTATGACCTTCTTTATTCCCGCATTTACTACATGTCCTCCGCTTGTCACTTGATTTAGCTGCTTCTTTTTCAATCTCAGCTTTTGACTTCCACCTCGTATGAACACCGGATCCTTTATTTGAGCTCACGTCTGAATTATTTATAACATTTGAAGTTGAGGTTGGCTCCTTCACACCAAGCATTGCACTAATAATATCTTTCGAGTTAAGTTTTGGAACTGTTGGAACATCGATTTTAGCTTTATTCAACAACTCCATCATTTGCTCCTTATAAATCTTCAACATGCCAATGTCATGAACCAAGCGATCAATCGTAGATTCAAAAATCTCGTACAAATCAAAAACCTCACTTTGCAAAACCGAATCTGACCCACTGACTGTCCTAACTGTAGCGTTGAAAGGCTTAGCATCCATTGACCACCTTTTCTTCAAGTATTTCCGAGGAAACTCTTTCACATTGTTCATTCTCAACACGTAAAAAATGTGCCTACAAAGAAGACCATATGACTCGTAGTGTTTACAGCTACATTGAACTTCCATTTCAGATTTACAAAACTCCACCCGCATAACAGTTCTTAAAAATATTAAAATTTAAAAACACACTGCATCAGTGCTAAAAACTTACTGCATTATAGTTATAAACAATATAAGAACACATACCTGATAAACAACAAAGTTATTTTCACCCCTGATTTTGTTCTCAGCTTGCATATCACGGATTGAATATCTCTCACCATTATCAACTTGGGCAACATTTATCGACATGCAATGGGAATAAGAAGCATATATCTCATTTTGAACTTCCAAGAATATAGTTCGAGTATAAAGAGTACTTGCTTCTTTTTCAATCTGGAGATCAGTTTTGAGTTTAGGATTCTTATATCTTGAATCGTGATCGTTCTTACGCTCAATATACCTCTGGTACTCGATAGCCGTCTCATAATGACTAAGAAATTCAACAAGTGTCAAATATTTACTTGTCCATTTACCAAAGAAATGGTTCTCGCTTTCGGACCTAGAGGTGGTACGCATGAGGCCTGCCATAAGCACATCACGCAAATATGCCGGGATCCAGCTTTCCCGTAGGTCAAACATATCTTGTAACCATTTGTTATCACCAAGTTGGAAATCCTCAATCATACGTTCCCACTCTGCTTCAAATTCAAAAGGCAAAATCTGATCGGTCCAAACTATATCACATATACGCCGTTTGAAATTTGTGTTTTTGCAGATTGAAGTCCCCACCTGAAAATTCATAAAAATATAAAACTACTGCATTAAAGTATAAATATAGTGCATTAATATGAAAAATTTCCAAACAACTCTAGCTCTAAAAACATGACTTTAAAAAATACTGCATCACAGTGTAAAACATAGTGCATTAATTTGAAAAAAAACAAATAAACAGTAATAGATACTTTAAGAAACCAAAACAATTTTCCATGTTGATCACTGAGTCGCTTAAAACGTACAAAAACGGTAATGTTTTACAACAGACAAGTGAGAACATACCTTTGTAACCAACTTTTGCATGATATGCCACATACAAAAACGGTGTATAGTATTTGGGAAGTATTCTGGTACTACGATCTTTATAGACGGGTCCTGATCGGTAATTACAACTTGTGGATCTATACCAAACGCCTTTTTGAATTGTTCAAGTAGCCATTGGTAAGCACCAACCGATTCATCAGATAGTAAACCCGCAGCGAAGGTTATACAGCGGTTGTGATGATTAATGCCAGTAAAAGGGATGAACACCATCTTGTACCTACATTTTAATATACAAAGAAATAAACTAAAATGCTAAATAAAGCTGTAAAACACGATTAAATTTTTTGATAGAGAATTAAGATAGAATATACTTGTTAGAACGAAAAGTAGCATCAAATGAGACGATATCACCGAAAACACCATAGTCCTTAATTGCTTGCTCATCAGCCCAAAAAAGACCAACCAATTTATCGTCAACACCTAAAAAAAAAAATTAAAATAAGAAACTAATAGAAAAAAAAATGTTGTATGAATTGCATCAAAACACAAAAATGAACTGCATTACCTGTTTTGTATTCAACATAGAATCCTGGCGAATGCAACTTTTTGCTCAAAAGTTTTCAACGGCCATCTGTGCATCACGATCACGAAGAAACAAGTTCACTTTCTTCTTCAAATTCTTACAGTCAACAACTGTAGCTCCAATTCGATCGAAACCACCACACAACTGTTTCAACAATTTAAACCCCGTAGAAGGACCAAAATTAGCATTAGAAGCCTGAAACATAAAATGTTGCTTTGTGAATCCCAATTCCCGAGAACTCTTCATGAATATCATATCCTTTTCGGCTACCAGAGGATGGTTGTGTCCTTCTATAAAAGTGTACACTCTATAAAGACCTCCTAGAATCTTCTTAATACGAATTTTAGCCAAACAACCACATCTACTAGAGCCTCGATTCCTTGTCTGCTTTACTTCAACATTCTCATCCATAGTAAAGTCACTAACGTCAGATATAACCTCCTTAGGCTTATTAGCAGCCTCTTTAGGTTCAGGATTGATACCTTCTATTGAACATACAAACCACTTCAAGCTTGGTGGTTCACCATCTTTAGGTTTATAATGCCCACCCTTTCTAACATCAAAACCGGCCCTTTTACCATAATCCTTATAGAAATCATAAGCTTGATCAATAGACACAAACTTAGCACCTTCCAAAGGTACAGCGCCAATATCTTTATCTGGAAACCACGTCCTGTTTCCATCATCATCACAAGTATAATAGCCAACATGATCCTTGACATGAACAATCTCAAAATCTGTATGTTTAAAAACAAAATGAATAGTTAATGCATCAATGATATAAGTTAAGTGCATCATAGTATAAACTTCTACACTTAACATAATTTAGCCTAAACGTAACCTACACATAATCAACAACTATAAAGCCCGTTGGAAACTTTTTTGGAATAGTGGCTTATATCATCAACTATTAAGCCCGCTGCAAAGCTCGCTGCAAGCCCGCTGCAAGCTCGCTGCAAGCTCGCTGCAAGCCCGCTGCAAGCCCGCTACAAGCTCGCTGCAAGTTTTAATTTTAGATTCTTGTCGCAATGCGGGTAGTCAGCCCTCATATTCCTAGAAAAAAACATGAACCTGACACAAATATGTTTGTTATCACATGTTACTGAATTATATATAGGAATCTTAAAATTCAGAACCCACCATCCCTATGACTCCCTATCACCATATTCCCAGTGCGTTAGTCACCAAAACTCAAAAAACCCGGCGACTCGTAATCCTTACTTTCCTAAAGTCCTCATAATCCTCACACAAAAACCAAAAGCAAACTCATCCGTATAAGTGTAAAATTACAATTCAGTAGCATAAACAAAAGATAAAGTTATGTATGCATAAGCAGATAGTGTGTAATGTATTAGCCCATTGGAGTATCATCTTTAACTAGATCGCAAGATAAAGTTATGCATAAGTTGTATATATGCCAATATTTGTGTACTAGCCGGTTTATATATCTCCTTGTTTATCCATTCTGTAACACTGATGCTAGCGCGAAATCGTTAAAAAAATGTCCTAAGAATACCATTAAAAATCTTGTTGAGCTAATTATGCAGTTTTTCTTTTTTTGTCTGTGCAGCCCATCATCCAAGCATAAATGCTGCCGTGGAGCTCTTGAAAAAAGGTCTTAGATATTGAACTCAATTCTTGTTCGGGAATGTGTATGCATTAATAGCAGACATGATTTCCCTAACACAGCAGTTATTATGCTGAAATGGCTTCTAATATCTCGTCGTTTTTTTTTCTTTTCCTGAATGTTTGCAGGTATAAAGATTCTGAATATTGAACCTTATGATGAAGATGAACGGACGGGTTATTTGAGATATGTTCAGGTGCACTATGTTTTTAAGCTACTGAAGCCTAGTTATATATTGAGAGCAAGTCATATGTATATATGCTAATTTGATCTTTCTTTATAGATGGCTGTAACTACGTACAACACATCTCTCCCTGCTTCTGAAAGATATCGAAGTGGTTAGTGATTACCGCTACTTGGTAGTTTATAATCTGTATTCGAAGCATATGTTGGTGTATTAGGGCTACCTTGAATCAGATAACTGCAATTTTTGTTTTATAAATTTACAGGCAGAGTACAAGTTTCTTTAGTTTGGAACGCACGTAGTGAAACTTCCGCAAGTGCAGAAAAATTGAATGACTTAGCTACGGTACTCTAAAAATTAATCTTACAAAATTAGAAACTTTTCTATTTTCATAAACTAATTTTGATAGAAAGATGATGATCGGTCTTTTTAATAGAATTTTACTTGCTTTAATAAGTTTTTGGTTTGCCTTGTAGTTCTTGTGGATAAATGGGGGGGCCGAACAGTAAAGTTCATTTAATTCATCCTGTTTGGGCAAACTTCCAAACGTCTACTAACAATGCGAATGGTCCTTAAATAATGCTATGTAGGCGTCGCAAGGGACATTGTAAAGCTAAGAAAATCCCAAACACGGTCCTAACAAGTTAAAGGCGCAAAAGTTAAAGCAGCGGACAAGTATTCTTTCCAAGAAATGGAGATATGGTTGGGTCAGAGTTCCAAAGCTTGTGTTTAATGAGGAAGATATTTTCGGCATAACAAGGGTTCGAAGATCAACAACTGAAGCGAAAGAGTTAGCCAGGAAGTTTAAGAGCAAATTGTTGGCGATATACCAAGTTATGTTACTCCACCAAGGTCCGATCCTCGAGTTTGGCCTTTCCCTTAATTTAGATTTCTTACTTCACAAGGAGGATCTAAGTTATCTACCATCCAGGGGTTCAAATACGTGTGTTGAAATTGACCGCATAATAACTCATTTGGCGAGGAACAACAATACTGTCAAAAAATTCACACTTGACTTGGGTTATTACTCTACATATAGACCACATTTATCTATCTTTTCTATGTATCAATTAACGGACCTGTATATAGAAAGTTGTAATTTTGACTATGATCCGACGTTTAGTGGATTTGGTAGCCTTACAAGATTGCACTTGGGAACTCATCACGCCTCTAAAAACAGTTTGCTACATCTCTTCTGCAATTGTCCGTTACTGAAAAGTGTCACTCTTGTAAGTTTCATATTGTATAGTCAATCCTAATGCACTCTCGTAACCTATCTTAAATCTTTATATCGTAACCTGCTGCAGGACTTCCATGGAAGTATGGATGAAGCATTCACCATTGGTGAGCTATTCAAATGTTTATCAGTGATTGAATATCTGTCTGTTAAAGGTTACTACATTCGGGTAATATCGTCCACCTGGTACCTAATTGATTAAACTATGAGTAAAAATTGTTGTTGATAATCGATCTCTTTTTTATCTGTGATCAAGTGTTCAGCTCAGGACAGGGTAGCACGAGTGCTTCCAGCTCCATTACTCAATCTTAAACACATCTGCTTAGACATGCTATAAATTTCACGAAGCCTAAGAAAACTCTATAAACCTATAGTAGTTCTAACCTCATGAAAACCTAAACTAAAATAATTATGTCCGAGGCATCTACTGCATCAATTTGTTTAACTATATGCATCAATTATCAGAAATCTATAAAAATCATACCAACGCCTAAACATCAGATGTAAATTGATCAAAAGCCTAACTAAACATTATAAACCTACACAAAACTAATAATATAACAAAAACATGTAAAAAAAAAAATACTGAATTAACAGAAAAATTAACACGTTTACCCTCATTATCAGCTGCAATGGAATTAGATCGTGATGTAGAACAATTATTACTCGTTGATGTAGAACAATCATCAACGGTTGATGTAGAACAATTGTTATTGATTTCTGTAATACCAGACATCTTTTTCAATGGCGGTGAGTGGTGGTTAGTGGTGGAGAAGCGGCGGTGAGTGGTGGTTAGTGGTGGAGAAGGGGCGGCGATTGGTTGTTAATGGTGGTTAGTGGTGGAGAAGGGGCGGCGAGGCAAGGTTGTTAGGTTGTTACAGTGATCGTAGGGAAAGAAAGAGACGAAGGATAAAAAAGAACAAAACAAGAATGAGATGCGATGTGTTTGTCTTGGGTATATATAGCCTAGTGTGTTAAATGACGAAAATACCCTTGGCTATATAAATTAAAAAGTCAGTGGGGGTTGGACACGTGGCAGCACAGGAAGCCTTCCTAGACTTTTTATTTTAACAACCCTTCTCATTTTACCCCACCTCTCTCTCTATATATATATATATATATATATATATATATATATATATATATATATATATATATATATATATATATATATATATATATATATATATAGCTGAGACTCTTATATAGGAAGGATGGAGAAACATTTCCTTAACTCTAAAATTCTAAAAAAACGACACGTGTAATTCACTCAAAATTTCCGTAACTACTTCATCATTTTCCAAACCCCTAAATCATTTGATTAAAAAAAATCACTCTCTGAAAGCAAAATCCCTGATTCTCTCCATCAATATCCCAATCGATTGATTCACCCATATACCCACAAATTATATAATCCATTACCTAACTAACAACATCGATTCACCTATCTAACAACCGAATTACACAATCGGATTGTGAAATGAAACTGAAAAACAACTAATCCGTGTATCAATAAATGTAAAGATTTGCGTATATCAATACATATAATCTTGCTGATGATGCGTCGATGGAATTATTAGGTTCAAGTAAGATACAAATCATGTTCTGAACCATTATTTTCCAGGTATCCATTCTCCAAGATCTATTATTCATGATTGTATTTAAATTTACATTTGAAAAGAATTTAAAAAAAGATACGGTATATTCACATTAGGAGATATCAAAAACCGCTTCCCTAAAAATTATACTCGTAATCATTATCATATTCAAGAAAAACTAATTGAATCATTTACCTATTATCCTGCAATACCAAAACCCATATTCTACTTCAAATTAAATAAAATAACCAATCACAAGAAAAAAGAAACAAGGATACTATTTTTATATGTGGGTCTGAATCAAGCTCTGAGTCCATGTATTATGTACTCTTAATTTGAAGATACATATATTGATTTCATTACTAGGTATTTTTAATGGATTTTGAGTATTATCAGTTTTATTATAATGATTTGTCATTATAAAACGGTTGATGATTTCTATTTATTGATCATATGGTGTAAGTTCTTTCTTGATTTATTTGTGTTCATTGTTCTAATTTTTAGTGAATAATATCACAACTAACCTTTTATGGTTTAGTAATTTGGATAGTGATCAGGGTTTATCTTAGATATTGGTTGATGGTTTCTTTTAAATATGTTTTTTTAACATAGGCTCTCCATTGAAAATGATGTCATGGATGAGATGATACAGTAGTTCATAGTGTGGCATTTCTTTAACTTCTATGTTGTCGTGAATGTTCATAACACATTTTGCCATATTTGTAAACGTAGGTGCATTTAGAAAGGTTTGGTTCTTTGAAAGGTATCTCTGTATATGGAAGCTCTGATCGTTTTCCTTCTGCTCAGGTAATGTTTCTCTAGACTATTAACTTTCATAAAGACACCATACTACTTGCAAACTATTGATTGTTAACTGAGAAAGATTCACATATTGATGTTTCATTAATATATTTTAATGTTTCTTTCCAGAGGTTGCAGTTTCAAACAGTTGGGATTGAATTTTAGTTTTTTTTGAAATATCTATTTTAACATAAATTTAAAAATCATATTATAGCAATATATCCGGTTACGATTTGACAATCGGGTAACGGGGTCGATCGTCGGGTCAACTCAGTCAAGTCACCGAGTCACATGTTCGTCGTTAACGGTTCGTTCAGATCAAGAAAAAGCAACAACCCAACCCGTTGACCACAAATAAACATTACTTAAACGTAAACTATAACTAAAACATACTAAAGGTTAACATACAAATTCAGGAAACTAAAAACACACGAACCATAAACCCTACAGAACAACAAAAAACGACCCCGCCCATTGGGCGGGTTACGACGCTAGTATATATATATATATATATATATATATATATATATATATATATAATATATATATATATATATATATATATATATATATATATATATATATATATATATATACATATATATATATATATGTATATATATATATATACATATATATATATATATATATATATATATATATATATATATATATATATATATATATATATATATATATATATATATATATATATATATATATATATATATTATATATATATATATATATATATATATATATATATATATATATATATATATATATATATATATATATATATATATATATATATATATATATATATATATATATATATATATACATATATATATATATGTATATATATATATATATATATATATATATATATATATATATATATATATATATATATATATATATATATATATATATATATATATATATATATATATA